>JAGYYJ010002658.1:0-101823 GCA_019671005.1 Hibiscus mutabilis | reverse complement strand
CAACAGTTTCTTCTTGTGTTATTGGTGACAAATGAACCATCACATCAGGTAGGGTGTCAAAATTGAGAGCAGTCATGTGCTTGCGGTAAATGTCGAGTAGTTTTCCCCTAGGGTAGCAATATGCATTAGAAATTTTGCTTCTCTCCACATGAAGAGATCCAATAACAGAAGCAGGTTGTAGCCTCCCAATTTGTAGGCTACCATTAACATTAGACCTTCCTCCTGCTGAAAATCTCACATTTGAACCCTCAACTCGTCCTCTGTATGAACCAAATCCTGGATCACTGCGGTATGAAGCAGACCCAACTTCTTGGGCTTCCAAACGATGTCGTGGCCTCCATTTATCATGAGAATCACGCTCACCGACAAAAGCTTGTTTGTCAGCAGGGGCATTTTCCTTCTCAGCATTTGTCCTCTTCTCATTTCGAGAACCTTTTTCTTTGTTTTCAGGACCCCATCTCGAACACTGTTTGTAGTCTCTTTGAGATTCAAGCCCTGAACCACGACTGCTAACATCATGCCATCGCTCTGAAGATGAAAAGGTCCTATTTTCAGTAACATCCCTTGTTGAAGTAATATCAGAGAAACGGTCTTCTTTTCTGTGATCTCTTCGGCCAAGTATGTTTGTTTTTCTCTCCTCTTCACGCCAGCAGCGACCATTTTCGAGATCAGGTCTCTTCCAGTCTTTCTTGTCCCGAGGCCCATCTAAACGCCAACTATTTTTCAGATTAGTATCACCACAGGCTCCATGTGACGATATTTTTGTTGCTCTTTTATCCTGTTAAGAGTATACAAAATTATACCACAAAAACAATACGAAAACTTCTCACAAGCCAAAAATCATAAAAAAAAATTGTTACGAGCCATTAAATTATGAAAATTATATCAAATTATCAATTTCTTCAAATTTAGTCTAACTAATTTTTATGTAATATGACATTCTACTTAACCTATACTTCCACTACATAAGGTTAAATAAAACTAGAAATGAACACTATAAATGGACATGGCGATTAAAATTAGTACCCTAAAACATTTAACAAGAGAAAATAAGGTTCCATACTCCAGAAGCTAACATCTTAGTATCTGTGGATTTGGCAATCAGCCATTGTGGAGACAGAGGCATGCAGCTCTCTGAAGTTGCTTGATCTATTAGCCACCAGGAAAGAAAAGAGTAAATTTTACAATAGATGAGCTGCTTGGGTTTGATCGATGCAAAATATCAACAGAAGTCAATACCTTTAGTGTCGTCAAGTAACACCGTGAGTCCTTTCTCCTCCGCATTCCCATCCCGAGCTTCACCTAACAACCACAGAAATTAAGCAATTAACAAATAATCAAATTTAAAAGAAACCGTCTTTCTAATCTCAAGTTTCAGGCTTGTTTTTACCAAGTCCCTGAAACAGCAGGCTCTTTGAAATTGAATTTCCAGCATTCTAAATCGAAACAAGTAAACATTTCATTAAATTTCAAAATATCAGAAGAAAAATACAGTGGCGCCCACACTAACTTCAGCACTGACAATTCAAATTAATTATATTAAGCAACAGACGTATTTTTTTAAATATATATTTATATTATCATAAACCAAAAATACTGGACCTTTCTGTAATCGATGGTGCATTCGTAAGGAAAATTTGAGTTGTACAATCCTACATTGAAATACTAGTAGAATCCCCCCTCTTAAGGTGAAAACCTTGGATTTACTACACAGTACGAAGAGCCAACAGGTTTTAAGCAAAACTGAAGGAGATATTTGGGATTAAAATAAATAAATTCTTAGCAAGTTAAATTGAACTATTACAATTTGAATAAATAAAAATATTGTAAAAAAAGGAGCAAAGCTTGAATTAAAAGAGAATGTAAGATTGAATCCATATGTGAGGAAAAAAGAGAGAAGGAGAAGGTAAATTACCTTTGAGGGAGGAGTGGTTCGAGGCGTTTTTGGAGGGGAGGAGAACACGAAGTCGGTCGGAATTTCCATCGGCCATTGAGAATACGAAATTGAAATAATCTGCACGGCGGAGGTCCGGCGTCGTATAATGTTTCTGCAAATAACGATGCAGGGAGAGATGAAGAGGAAAAGTTAGTTTCAAGTGAATTTGATTTTGAAAATATCTGGTTTTCTGAAATCTGAAAAAAGAAAAATTGAAGACTGATTTTCTAACAAAACAACACACTTCGATCTTCTTTTAATTTTCTTATTCTGAGAGAGAGAGAGATCTTAAACAAGATAAATATATATCAGATTCAGACAGTATGTATGGTCTTAGTGAGTGCGTTTTGATTGAAATGGTGTGAACAAAATTGTTACCAATTATACATACACGTGTGCCTATGTATTGACATTTTGACTTATCCTTACCTCGGAACAATGGCCAAAGGCAGATACTAACAAAAAAACAATGGCAATAGTAATGGTTGTATTGTCTTTCTCTAGTATATTTTTTAAGGTCATAATGTTTGATTTTTTAGTTATTTTAGTTTTTGTTTTTTAGTCTAAATAATTACTTAACGTTTTATTTTTATTTAAATTTTATTATCGTTGGATAAAAATCGTTAGTTAACTAACGGTCAACGCCTGAGGCTGGCGTGTCATATCTGCATAGCATGAAGAGATGACATGACGATACCACGTGGTACTTTGCTGACTTGGTATTTTAAAAATTTATTTATTTATTTAAACATATTTTTAAAAATATTTTTAATATAATACCACATGACACTTTGCTAACGTGACACCATCTGATTGGTTAAAAATATTTTAATTTTTTTAATATATATATATTAAATAAAATATTTTGAAAATTTTAAATATTTCTAAAACGGTCCTCAAATCCCTAAACCCTTAAATTCAACCACTTTCGCCGGCGTTAGTAGAGTTGCCGAGGACGGAACGAAATGCCCTTTTTTCATCGAACGATCTACACACTGTTCGTCGTTCTTCGCGAATCGTTCAAATGAATCATTCAACGATTTCGTCTTTATTCGACATTTCGCACGATGTCAATCGATTTTCGGTGACGATATAGTGGGGTAAATGACCGTAATAGTCCGACGACCGATGTAATGGGCAACGACGTGGCAATTAACGACGAGATCAGCTGAAATCGGAGTTTGAGTTTGGGAGAGTTAGTAACCTTTCCAATGACCGCTGCAATCCTACAAAAAAAAATTCTTAGAATAGTATCGATAGGGTAGACCCGAAAGGCGAAACCAAACCAAAACCTAAGATAAGTGTTTTTCAGATGTGGAAAAAGAACGGCTCCAAAGTTAGACCATTAAATAATTTTCATATATCGTCCACGGACCTTGTGTCAGAGCCTTCACATGTTTATTCAAAAATTTCACTAGAAATTAATTGTTGTCCAAGTCCACTAACGACAACTCACCCACTAGTTTCCACATCAATGTAATCCGGGATAACAAGGTTTTATAACCAATTGCTCGACCTAAAAGTCGTACAATTAATACATGGCGCATGCATTGATCGATCTCTTCATGGACTCGATCAGAGAATCTAATTGTGAGGAACGAATCCGATTCATCCACCATGAAATCCTCATCGGGCACCTACACTTCATCCTCCTTGTTTAAATTTGTATACCTCCCATTAGGGTTCTGAGTACCCATAACCATGTTCGCATAAGAAGGTTTTGGCGAACCCTCCAAACCAGTTCGAGCAACCTTCACCTTATCAGCAGCACTTTTTCCAATTAGGTTTGGCACCATGTTCCCTTCAGTCGATTGTTCAAAGCCTCTGTCCGCCTCCATATCGATATCTTCCTCTAGAAGATTCAAATTACCCAATTCATCCTCGTTGCGCAGTTTTTTCAGACTTCTATCATCCTTAATCGGAGACCTGGTCTCTCCAAGGTTCCAGGCGGTTGGACTTGCATAATATTATTCGGTGGCCGACCATGCTGACCGATATTCAATTCTACACATGACCTAGTGTTAGGGTTTTCCAGAGCTTCCATCTATAAATACTAGTCTTTAAACCATGATTAAAATTTTCTTTTTAGAAGAATAATTAAATTTTCAAAAAATGTAGAAATTCAATAAGAATCAATTTTTTTAGATCTTATTATTTTATGAAATTTTCATTTGTAATTCTTTATTGAATAATACAGGTATAATTATAATTGTAACCCCTATACTATGTTGAAATTAAAAATTTAAACTCTTTAAATTTAGGGTGAAATACATTAATAGTAATAATCTTTAAACTGTGATTTTCCTTATTGTTTTGGTTAGCATACTTTTGAAAGTTACAAAGTTATTATTAAAGTTATCAAAAAAGTACATTTTGGTCACTTTATCATTAACTATTATTGAGGGGATGATATGTCGCATTAACTTAATGGTTAACATCTCATTTGACCCCAAAATTATAATTAAAATTTCATTGGGTACTTTTCAACATTTCTTAGAATTTTTTTTTAAAAAAATCTAAAAATATTGTATTTTAAAAATATATAGAAATTCATAATTTATTTTTTAAAATTATTAATCATTGAGAGATTAAATGAGATATTAACCATTGAGTCAGTATGCCACTATTAGCTATAATGCCCATGGCCTATTGTATGTACATGATATTTTGATTATTGAATTTATTATTATAATAAAATTGCATACTTTTGTATCCTTGAATATTATATATTCTAAATACCCCTAATCAGTTATTATTGTGGGAACAATAATAAGATAAGATTGATATGAAGTTTGATAGATATTTATAAGATGAATATGCGAATGAGATTCAAATCAAATTCATATATATATATATATATATATATATATATATATATATATATATGTTGAGAACAAATATTAGGATCGACTCGTCTTGAGATTAATACATGGATTAAAGTTATATATTAATCTTCAACAATTGTGACATTAAATCTTTTGGCCTGAAATTGCTACGGTTCTCAATACGATGATTATTACATTTTGACATGGTCAAACATCATTTTTAATCGATTGATTATAAAAGTTATGCTTGAACATAATAAGAAATCATACAGCGAGATGTGAGTGATTAAGATGGAATTTATCTCTCTTAACATAAGAGATATCTCCGGGCCCCTTGATTATTGAGACTGAAAAATGCATAGCCATGCTCAAATGAGTTGATAGAGATCAATGTCATTTGTTTAGTCAGTTTAATTGGACATTGAGAAACTAACGATAGAACGATATAAGGTTAACATTTTTCATTCCTTATATTCTATCAAGATATCATGAAATAAAAGGATTATGACATAAATTGAATTAATGTTGTCTCGGATTATCTAGATTTGATTGTATTTAAATTCCGTTGCGTTTATTTGATTGATTAGATCAGTTTTATTTCCTATGAAACCCAACAACCACATCACCCCTAAATAGTAGGAAAAACATGGTGACCAAAATGTAATTTTCTGATAACTTTAATAACTATTTTGTAACTTCTAAAAGTGTGCTGGCCAAAACTACAAGAAAATCATAGTATAATGAGTATCGATGTACTCTACCCTTAAACTTTATAAATTTGGTCCGAAATTCGATTTTGGGTCTATTAGAGCCTCATGGACCGGAAATGTACCAGCCCAAAGCCCCATTATATTAAAAAGCCTTTCCGTTTTTCTTATTGTTTTAAAAGGTGTTTTCCCCTTTTTTGATGTTTTAATTAAATAAAGTAATTTGGAAATAAATGTGAAATCCGGGAAATGATCAACCGGATTTCTTATCGGCAATTTGATTCCTTCTGCTTCAACTTCAATCGAAGTGATAGATAGATTTGATAGGTGTATATGCAGTGAAAGCCCAAGCAATTAGCGTTTTTCTACGTCGTATTCTCTATGGATAACCGAAGCGTTGTTGTTTGCGACAACGGCACCGGCGTAATTCCTTTGTCTCCTCTTCAAATACAGTTTCAATCTTAGCTACTCTCTCTGCATGGAATTGTTTTCATTTAAATTACTCAAATCACTTTATTACCTAGTTTATGCTCAATTTTAGTCATTAGACAGCCTGATTTCCAAGCTTCATCTATCATTTTTTTTAATTCCATGTTCTTGTAGTTTACTTGACTAGATCTGTTTAATGTTCGATTGCAGTACGTGAAATGTGGTTTTGCCGGAGAAAATTTTCCGACGTCGGTGTTTCCGTCCGTGATCGGGAGACCTATGTTACGATACGAGGAATCTCTCGTGGAACAAGAGTTGAAGGTTCTAAAATTTTTCTCTTATAATTTTGCCTGTTCTTTTCCTTGTTCCAAAGTTTTGGAATTCTAAGATCGTGCTATTTTTTTTTAGATTTTGCAGCTGTAATATTTTTGGTGTATAGCTTAGATTTACTGATTTTTTTTCTTCATTTTCATAATTTGAACTTTGGTTAGGATATTGTTGTTGGAGAAGCATGTGCTGATTTGAGACATCAATTGGATATATCATATCCGGTTACTAATGGAATTGTGCAGAATTGGGATGATATGTATCATGTTTGGGATCACGCCTTTTACAATGAACTAAAGGTCTTGTTTCCTTATTTTTTGTTGTTTGAACCTCATTGTTATTTATTTATTTTATTGGTCTTAATTATGTTTTATGTTGTTTGTAAGCAGATTAATCCTAGTGAATGCAAGATATTACTTACTGACCCGCCTCTTAATCCCTCTAAAAACCGTGAAAAAATGGTTTGAAGTCCAAATCGTTTATTTACTGATTGATTGAAATTTTGAAGGACTTAACTTTAGGATCTGATGAGTTGGGTCGATTTGAGGTTGCAGGTTGAGACCATGTTTGAAAAATACAACTTTTCTGGTGTCTTCATTCAAATCCAAGCTGTTTTAACTTTGTATGCTCAAGGTGCCTACAGAAATGATTGAAAGTTCAATTATTGTTATATATATGTGTATGTGTGGGATTGTATAATATTCGCGGTTTGGCATGGGGTTCAGCTACTTCCCTTTGAAAACAATGGAAACTATTGCAATTGCCTGTTACCAAGAATATTGTAATCTTGTACTGTGGGATGCAAGAATCTTTGTTCAAAACCATTAATGTCCATATTTTATACCATTAACGTTGAAAAGCATTACTGTGAATTGTTGCAGGTCTTCTAACTGGATTAGTTATTGACTCTGGTGATGGTGTCACTCATGTGGTAAACTGTTCAACAACCCTTCATTATTTTTAGGAGAAGTTGCAGTATGTAGTAAGGTGTGCCATTGCAGGAGCACTCAAGGTGAAGTCTTGAGAATAATTACTTTGGCTTTTTGTCTCAGGTTCCTGTTGTTGATGGCTTTTCATTTCCTCATCTAACTAAGCGGATGAATGTAGCGGGTCGGCACATAACAGCCTATCTTGTTGATTTACTCTCACGTAGGGGGTGAGGACCAATTCTTTACAAGAAAACTCGTCAGAACAGAAAACTACTAATGCTATTGATCATCAAATGATCTTTTTCTGGGCGTCTTTCTGTAGGTATGCAATGAATAGAACTGCTGATTTTGAGACTGTCAGGGAAATCAAAGAGAAACTCTGCTATATAAGGTGAACAATCATTTTATTTTGTTTTCTAGTTTTATGAATCTAGTATACAATGTAATGTAACATCTCTTGAGTTTACATGCAGTTATGATTACAAAAGGGAATATCAACTGGGACTTGAGACCACCATCCTTGTTAAGAATTACACTGTAAGTACTTTTGGTGAATTTATCATTCCTTGTTAAGAATTACGCTCGTTAAATTTTATGCTTATTTATGGATTAGGTCTGACATTTAAGTTTCTCTAGATTTGGAGTGGTAAAACTCTTATGAAAAGTATTGTATCTAGAGTACTGACAATTTTGTTTAAAACAGCTGCCTGATGGGAGAGTTATTAAAGTGGGCACTGAAAGGTTCCAGGCCCCTGAGGCTCTTTTCACTCCAGTAAGTACTTTAGTTCTTTCTGTCGTCATTGAATCTATGTATTGATATATTTCTGTGCTACCTATTTTTCTGGGATTAACTGGATGTATTTGATTATTACAATTTAAATTGGTATTTGCAATGGTAATGTAGTTCTTGAATTGGTGTGCCAGATCTGTTGGCTGTTCAGTTATTCTATGTGGTTTTGTATCGATTAAGTTGGGATTTGAGTCCTAATGAATTATCGTGGTAGAACCAAGATCATTTAGTCAAAAAACATATTTGATAGACCATAGATTGTCAAAGTAAGTTTTTTTTTTCCTCTTTTGTAGGAACTTATTGATGTTGAAGGTGATGGTATGGCTGACATGGTTTTCCGCTGCATTCAGGAGATGGATATTGACAACCGCATGATGGTACAAAATTATTTCTAGGAATGTAGTTTCAATTGTCTAAAATTACTCTAACTGCTGAAGCTTCATGCTGTAAATCTGTTTCTTTATATATGTATTTTAATGAAGCTTCTTATCATTCTCTTTCTTTGAAGCCATTAGCAGTGTTATGTCGTGTGCCTCTTTCCGTTCTTCGCTTTATCTTAGTTGATCATTTTCTTCAAGGAGTTTGCTCTTTTATCATCTTCTTTGTATAAACTGCTTGTCTAATGGAGGATACAACTTCCTAAAGCAAAGTTATTTTCTTGTGCTCTTTTGTTCTCATTTAAAATGTTATCTCCCAATGCTCTAGCATTTACTTATGAAGTCTCATCTTTAGAGGTCAGGACAGTGATTTACGGATTCCAAAATGGATCATCATGAATAATAAACAATTAATAAATCAATATCGAGTGAATTCTTGCATTATGGATAACCACCCTCCCGGAAACGGAAAACTGGATCCTTGGGCTGTAGTATATGTATATGTTCTTGGTGTTGGGATTTGAGTTGTGTAGATCTAACTTGTTATTTGCTTTATATTTTACAGCTCTATCAGCACATAGTTTTAAGTGGAGGGAGCACCATGTACCCTGGGTTACCTAGCCGGTAATATGCCTTACTTGTATAAAGAAACATAATCTAAGCTACGTTTGAAATTGCATGCGGTGAATTCCAGTATCTTCTTTAATCCCGGTTTCATCACTCCCCTGACTGCATTCTCTAGTATGGTTGTGCCTTGTTATAACAATTTTCTTTTGATTCAGGCTGGAGAGGGAAATCCTAGATCGATATCATGATGTGGTTCTAAAGGGAAATAAGGATGGATTGAAGGTAATATTTCTTTCTGAAGGCAAGTCATCATTTGAGCTAGATACCGCCAAAACAAGTAAATGGCTGAAACAAATTTTGATGTTCAACTTTAAATTGTTTTCTCGTGCTTCTAAATAGAAACTGGGGCTGAGGATTGAGGATCCCCCCCGAAGAAAGCATATGGTGTATCTTGGTGGTGCTGTACTTGCCGGGATTATGAAGGTGCACTTCTCTCTCATTCCTAGATATGCACATATAAACTCATTTGCATTTGCGTAAAAGAAAGAAAACTATGTTTCAAAAGCTTGGTTTGAGAATGAAATAGCATATAACATCTGATGACAGCTTAGAATTCATCGTAGAATATTTGAATCTTGCAGGATGCACCCGAGTTTTGGATCAGCAAGGAAGATTATTTGGAAGAGGGAGTTGCCTGCCTAAGCAAGTGTGGCCCGGCTTGACTTTTTTTTAGCAACAGTTTTCAATTCTTGTCGGATGTTCAGTGTTGTTCACCCTGTGATTCCATTCATTACCCTAGAAAATCACACACGAGTTTGTCCTAGGTAAGCTGTCGTCTCATATGGTTAAACTACACATCCTACCGTCTATTCGCCTATCGGACCGAGCAGCCCATCCAGTGATTCTCTCTTATGTAGAAGCTATATATACATTTATCAGACCACAAATTTTGGTTTCGATATGTACTCATAGAAGTCGTTGTTTAGGTCATGATGTTTTTTTTTTCTTTCTATTTCAATGAGGCGTGAGCCTCTGAACTGTACTGTATTGTGCGTACTTATTTGAAAATAAATGAATTTGTCAATATATATACCGTGACGTGAAATGGCTATACATTTAAGTATACCATCAATTTACTTTTTTATATGATTTTCTGCCATTGTTCAAAGTTTAGGACATTTTTTGTTGGTCTAATGGTTTTTTCTTTTTCTCTAAGCATCATTGATTGCAACATCCGAACGAAATTGTGTCCATAAGGCATAAACAATGCTTACTTGACCCGTTTCCATACCAAAAATAATAATGGTAATAAAATTAACAAGCAACATCATTCCATTAAAATAATGCCTGTCCAAATATTATCTTGTTTGCAAATTAATTTGGAGAATATTATTGAAATGGTTGAGCAACAACTAATCCATGAAGAAAATGTATATTTTAAGCAAGTTTGAGTGCCTAAGATTAAGGATGGTTATTATATTAATCACTTTTTAGCAAAATGTTTCACCTTGCATTGTTTTGAATTTCATTTGATAGGAAAAAGAACAGCTGCGTCCCAATTACTTTTGGAGGTTTCCAATATCTGCAAATGATTTTTTGTCCAAATCATATCGGCATGGATGGACTGAGGGGTGTTGGGGGCAGTCACACAAATTTTCGTATAGCTATCATAATTTCTATGTATTTTTTGTTGATGATTTTAGTTCACACCTCCTAATATTTTATAATTTCTCACATCTACATTTCTAATACAACTCCTAAGAGTTCGCACCCTTAACATAAAATCCTGCGTCCTCCCTGCACATCTGCAAATGATTTAAGTTAAGCAAATTTCTGCAGAAAATACAGCAACAAGTTTCATAAGAAAAAGAAAACTTATACATGTTAGAGTGGGGAAATGATAACAAAAGAACAAGTGATAAACCAGCATCGCGGGAAGCAAAATTGGGATGCCAACCCCCATCAACCAAAACCAAGTCAGTCTCTCCTTGGACACGCCAGAGCCAAAGACTCCATTGTCTGGTGTGTTAGGTCCCTCGGCCAGTGGCCTACCCCAACGCCACATGGACCAAATCCAAAATTTTCAGTCTAAGAAACACTTTTTTGACATATCAATCATTTCTCGATACTGTTCATTAGTTTTAGTAATTTTTGCATGAGCCAACTCCAATGAAACATAGCCACCTGCACTTTCATGTAATTGTCATTTCCTTTGAACAAGTAAAGCCAACATTGTGACTCCAGGTCTTGATTCTTCCCTTATAAATTTTTAGTTCACATCTAGCTTGCACAATCCTCGTTTTCATAGTTTTCAAGCAATTTGAAAACATCTTCTTCTTTTTTTCCAGATTTTTCACATGGTTTTTTACCTCATAATCAATAAATTCTGCATTTAAACGCATTAAATATGGATTTCTCATGATATATTTATATGTATCATCTTATTTTTGATTTATGAATCAGGGTATAATTGAATGTTCAGCTATAATGGAGAAGTCCAATGGGAATGTGTCTCAACTTAGTGTGAATCAAGGAGAGCTAACACTGGTATGTCCAGCTGAAGAGACAGAAAAGGGCTTTTACTTTCTTTCGAATCATGACCAAAACATCGCAGAGATTGTTCGCACCATCTATTGCTTTAAGTCGAACGAGATCAGGAATGAAAATGCTAGTAAAGTAATCAAGGATGCATTAAGTAAAGTACTAGTTCGTTATTATCCTCTTGCCGGGAGGCTAACGATCAGCTCGGAGGGTAAACTAATTGTGGACTGCACCGGAGAAGGGGCTGTCTTTGTTGAGGCGGAAGCAAACTATAAGATGGAGGAGATTGGAGACATAACAAAGCCTGATCCTCAGGCTCTTGGGAAGTTGGTTTATGACATTCCTGGTGCAAAAAACATACTAGAGATGCCACCTCTAGTGGCTCAGGTATTTCGAACTTCACCGTTGAATAATTTTCGATATCTGAAATTCACTTCTTTGCATGTCTGAATGTTGAATTTTGTGTACAGGTGACCAAGTTTCAATGTGGAGGATTTGTCCTGGGCTTGTGCATGAATCATTGCATGTTTGATGGCATTGCTGCAATGAAATTCGTTAACTCTTGGACGAAGTAGCCCGAGACTTACCGCAAACTATCCCACCGTTTTTGGACAGAACCGTTCTGAAATCCCGAAGTCCACCTAAGATAGATCACCTGCATCAGGAATTTGCTGAGATAGAGGACAAGTCTAACACTGTTGACCTCTACAAAGACGAAATGTTGTATAGATCTTTCTGTTTTGAGCCCGAGAAGATTGAAAAACTAAAGAAAAGCGCTATGGAAGATGGTGTTCTTGAGAAATGTACTACTTTCGAAGCTCTTTCAGCATTCGTGTGGAGGGCTCGAACTAAGGCACTTAACATGCTGTCTGGCCAACAAACAAAGCTTCTCTTCGCAGTTGATGGCAGGCCTAGATTCAATCCTCTGATACCAAAAGGTTACTTCGGCAACGGTATTGTATTGACGAATTCCATATGCCAAGCAGGCGAGCTATTGGAGAAGCCGTTTTCACACGCCGTGGGGCTTATTCAGGATGCAATTAAGATGGTTATTGATGATCACATGAGATCAGCTATAGATTGCTTCGAGGTCACAAGAGCTAGGCCATCTTTGTCATCCACTCTTCTCATCACTACATGGTCTAGGCTATCTTTCCACACTACAGATTTCGGATGGGGAGAGCCTGTTCTATCGGGGCCGGTTGCATTGCCGGAGAAGGAAGTCATCTTGTTCCTATCTCATGGAAAAGAGAGGAAAAGCATAAATGTTCTTAGGGTTGCCAGCTTCTGCCATGAAGGCCTTCCAGGAACAGATGCACGTTTAGATAAACAACAAGTATTTGCATAATGCAGTTGTCATCTTCTGTTTGTGGAACATCACTACGTTGGCCTGCAAGGCATGCAGTTGATCAGCAAAAGATAAGTCCTGCATGACCTAGTAAAGTTGGAGGGTCGTTTTTCGTTTTTATTTTAATGTGGATTTTATCTATCGAGAGCCGAAGGCACGTTTATTCCTACTTGCATTTCCCATAGCTTATGTATCTTGATTTAAAACTCATTCTTCTGTAAAATAATAATAGTATTGTCTTATGTTTCATTCTTTATTCAAGAGGTACGTCTCTTTGCCTGCTTTATATATACCCTGGATAACCTGCAGAAGAAGACATTGCAGATTAAGCGGTTGAGGATTGGATAAGTCCATCCTCTAATACACAAAAATATCAATACGAAAACGAAGAGAAACAAAATACAGAAGACCAAAGCTGAAGTTCGATCGCAAATATCGGGCAAGAGAGCTCATATGAAACACATCTTCCTCACTTTCTTGCCCCATGTATTTGGCAGAGTCAGTGCCAGGAACCGTTCATAGGCAGAACTGACAAATTTGTTTAGCTCTTCACATTTAAAAACACTATTATCACTAATATCTTTAGTCACTTCATACATTGTATTGTAAATAAAAGCCAAAAGTAACATACACGGTACATCAATTATGTATGTCCACAAGCTTGACCTTCACTCCACATGCATAAAAGCAATGAAAGGGTGAAAATACCTATTAACATAACAGTCTATGGAGTTCCACCATTTAATGCAACATAAAACGAAAGTAAATACGGCATTAAATACAATATAATTTGGAAGGGTCCAAGTCTATCCCCCAGTCCCAATATAACAAGATTTTATCAAGATTCATGGATGGAAGAGGATCGTGTATGTGTTGATGAATCCATAAGCTTTCCGTTATAGATGAAAATAATGAAGTGAACAAATAAAAACAAAAGGCAGCTATCGAATGCAAGAAACACCCATTTTATAAAGACGCGAATACATCATCACCGACTCACTGTTACTCGAGAATGCCCTCAAACATACCACTCAAGAATGAAGGATGTCACTGTTCTACTTATTATTTTGTGCTTCCAGCGAAAACCACGGCCATAGCCAGACACATCTCATGAACCCTTGAGGCCATTTTAGGCGTGACCCTTGAATCAAGACCGATTTCCTTTTTACAATATGGAACATGGACAGAAGTTTTTATGTGGCGGTTCGTCCACCTTCTTTTCTGCTATATACAAGAATTAACCACATTTTAACATTCATCATATATAAGAAAGAAAGCGTAAAATAACTGCTTGCAGTGGGAAAAGTTGTGACAAGATGGAAGTACCTGTTTTCGCTTTTGATACAGAGGGCTGCACGACAACATGCATGGTGATGACCGCTTTAGGGAGATCATCGAAAGGCGCTCTACACTGGCCAACAGTCTTGTTGTTCTCCAAAATTTTCCCGGCATTTATCAGCTTGATGTCATTGGCTCCCTTAGGTGCAATCTTTTTATCTAACACATACCAAAACAATTTAGATCCAACATTATTTTTATCCAGATCTTTCCTACATGCATCCAACCATGATGAAGGTTCAGAAATATAATTTTCGATTCTAAGATGTGTGCACTCTCATGAATGGTTAGTCCTTAACAAAAGAAAAGTTCCCATCCACGGACAAAGTAAAGACAAGTGGCACCAGAGGGACATACCAAACCATCTAGCAGTCTCAAGTCTAAGATATAGTCCAACACTTTAGAAGAAACCTTGAAATTCGCCATATTCTTGTAAGCAATGTATCATCAAACAGGTAAAACCTTTTAAAGTCGTGCGGGTAAAAGTATACTCAAACGGTATTGCCAAGATAGCCATTGCTAAACTTGATGGTAAATATCATTCAACGCGACAGAGCAGAAGAAGAAGATGGGATAAGAAAACAAATAAAACATACAAATTCAGCAATGAAAGCTGGGTGAACGAACAAGGCATCCAACCCACTGAAAGGATGAAAAAACAAAGTTTTATGCTTTGCAGAGTTAGTTTAGCAAGTAGTACATACTGCAATATAAGATCATCTTATCCTTACATTGAAATCAAGGATTACAATACGGACAGAAAATACATATGTCAAACCACTTGTTTGATCTCGGAATACAGTCCACATATGTAAGACGCCCGATCATTAATAGTATGCATTATGCAACAAAAGGAAGGAAGAGTCGTAGTCTAAACAAGGGACCAAAAACCAACAGAGAATAGGATGGCAGAGAAAAACCCTGAATATCTTCATCAGTTAACAGCTTCCTCCAAAGTCCAAACTAAAATTATTCATGTCAGAGAGTGAGAATCCACTTATAGGATCTAAAAATAGAAGGTGGAGGTGCTGGGGATTAGAAAACTTAAGAAGTATCCAACGAGAACACCATATCCATCGCCACCTTTGTCAAAATGGTCGAAAACTTGCAGATTTGTACAAACCAATTACCATTTATTATCTGAACTAAAGCATCCCGGTGACTAGTGATGCCATCAATCGATATACGAAAAAAACAAACAAACTGATAAATTAAGTTATACAACAGGCTCACCTATTATTTCCCAAAAAGATAACATTGTTAAGGTGAAACAACCAGCTAATAAATGCCTCTTGAGCCCTTTCAAACAATCCAACTTAAATTCTGCATTCAAAGTAACTTGAATTCAAGGAATCTAAACACAAAACTTCACACCACATTATCTTAATGCATATCCCTAGAGACAACATTTTAGCAAAGCACCCTTAATTTATTAGAATTATGCCTCCTTTGAACAAGCTTAAATTTGGATTTACTTCAAAATTTACTATGCAATTTGGTATTAAAATCTGTCAACTTTTGTAGAGAAAATTGAAGCACCGACCTTTGGGCCACTCAGCAACGATCCTTTCCTTGAGCATAGCAACGGTTGAAGCAGGTGAGTATCGAAATGGACCGATATCTGATCCATCGTACAATCGGAATTTAAGTTCAACCAAGTCCTCCTCCGGCATTTGAATTTTCAAACTTTTTCCACCAAATTCAAAAAAGTAAAAACCTTCACTTTGAACTGAAAATAAAATTAATAATCACTCTAAATTCACCACTAAAATGCAATATTTTCACCTCCTACAGCAAAATCCAAACAATAAAAACACACCCTTTGTTTTGATTGCTAAGAAAATGCAAGAAAATTGAAAATAAAGTTATAAAATAAAACAGAAAACCCAGCTTGGGTTACCAGGAAAATGAAAGAACATACCCAGATTCCAAAACTACACCTCTCTCAACTTCTTCTTTTTTAATTAAAAAAATCCAAAACAAGAATTAAAATCACAACAAATTTAACAAAAAGTAAAAATATAATACCTTCAAAATATTAGATGAAAAGAATCGTTTCGAGCTCTCTTTTTTTCTTGAGGGTTTTATGATTATGAGCAAGAAGACTTTGCAGACACCAAGATACGGTTAAATCCTCAGATTAGACCCCATCTTCACGGTTTGCATTTTTTACAGTACTTTTATTAGCTTTGTTTATAAATTTCAATTCTTTTTTCCTTTTTAATTTATGAAAATAGTTTTAACGATAAAAAGGAAACAAAAAAAAAGTGAGATTCGCGTGGAATCTGTCAGTAAATGTTCAGTTTAAGACATTGTAAGAAAAGTCCAAGTTATGATCTTCTGTTTCAATCTTTTTGTGGTCCCAATAAGTCCAGCAATATTATTGGAATAATTTTGTAAATTACTACATGGAAGATTTCTATTGGTCCATGGGAAAAGCAAAGGAGAAGGTGGAAGCAGGGGATTCGGTGCATTTTCAGTCATTTTGACCAAAATTTAATTCCTAATTAAACAAACACGCCTATAAAGTAAGATGACAAATTGCGCGTGGCCTTTCAGTTTTTAATATCTTCCAGAGATTTTTGAGTACTAAAATAAAGGCTTACTTAATGACATTAAAAATAAATAAATGAACTACATAATTATTAATTTAATTTATTCTTTATTGTATTATTTTACTAAATTAAAAATAATAATATTTTCAATATTAACTTTTTATCATGAATGTATTCTTATTTAATTTAGGGCATTTCTGTATTATTTTATACTAAAAAATGAGACCAAAATCAATACAAAATAAGTAAAAAAAATCAAACTAAAAGTAATTTTCAAAAACTAAAAGTTTTACTTTTAAATAATTTTTTTTGTTTAAATATTAGTTAAGCAAAATTTTCATCCCTTTTAATTTTTTAATTTAAATATTTAAATAATTTTTAATTTCTTTTAATACTTGATCCTAACTTCGTCTTTGATCAATCATATAATTATATTAGTTATTACCGTAAGATCTAATAATACAATTTCATTTCTCAATATTAATTTGATTAATACGATGTTGATAACTTTTCTCAAAATAAGTAAGTTGAGAACCGTGCAAATTATGTTACAAATTTATGTTAAATTAAATTGAAAACTATTGAAGTTTTGTCAAATAGTGGGATGTAAATGAAAATTCAAGCAATTGGAGACAGTTTTTAACACTCGTTATATTGTGGGTCGAAGCCCATTATCGTTGAGATGGACTGAGTAATGACTTCCTGATACGTTCTTTTTAGTTGTTTTTTTTAGTTTTTTTTAATTTAGGGTTAAAATTAGGGATTCGCACTCAAACAGTTTGATGGATTTTGATCGACTCTACTTTTAATAGATCGGGGTTTTTCAAAATAAAAAAAAAAAGTGGGCGTGGACTTGGAGTAAAGCAGGGTAATTTTTTTGAGTTATATTTTAATATACAAGATGTATAAAATAAGTACATAATCTTTCATATTTAAATTATAAAAAATTTAAATATTTAACTTTAACACCCTAAACTCTAAATTTTAATCATAACCCTAAACCTCAAAACCTAATATAAATTAAAATTTACACAAATTTATAATTTTAAAATTAAAGGCGAGGAAGGGTGGATGTATACGTCTATAGAGGTCATTATGATTTTAAAGTTACACTTCCATAATGAAGCAGAGCGAAAAGTACAATAGAACGAGCACTGCTATATTCATCCACTAGATCATCTATTTAGTTGAGGTGACATATAATATGAGTACTAATAAATATAATATAATATATTTTTTAGTAAACATTAAGTGCAATACAATTAATATATTTTTTATTAATAAAAAAATTTCAAGACTATAAATACAATACAATTAATACATCTTTTAGGGTGGAGCAAAAATTGACTTGACTTTAAAAAACCAAATTATTCGACTTGTCTCAATATAAAAAAAATTGACTCGTTTTTACTCGGCTCATAATTTCATAAACTTGACTCGAAAAATTTCAAATAAAGTTTGAATTGTAAAATAGAAATTTGAATAACTCAATTTTTTCATAATTAGTGGATCGATTTTTAGGTTCGGGTCAAGTCTCTCAACTATGTCTAATATGTGTATATCACATGTGAAAAATATGAAAAAAAAATATATAAGTATATTGTATATATATATAGAAAATTATTTAAATTGTAAACAATTTGTACTATAAAGAATATAAATAATTATAATTAAATTTGTGCAAAAACTTGAAAACTCGACTTGAATCAAAAAATTTCAAATAAAATTTGAGTCATAAAATAAGACTTGTAAACTCGATTAAATAAAAAAAAAAGTATTCATCTCGATCGAATGCTCTCTCTAACATCTTTGCTCAATATAATTTTTTCAAAACTATAAATGTAATATAATTATTATTTTATTTTTAATATAAGAAGAGAAACTAAGCTAACTCAAAGAAACATTTAGTCTGTCATACTATCATAATGTAATTCCTCCAAAATCGCAATACGAGTCTCTAAAAATTTACAATATTCAAAAGTAGTGTCTTTATATAGCTGAAGCGAATGACCAGTCCATCTTCAACAAAGCATTCAGGTGCGGCAAAAATAAAACTCTCACATTATTATCAATATCATAACATTTTTTCCGGTAAACAAACTATTAAAAATTATTTTGGGTGAATGTTAAATTTTTTTGAACAAAACTCATTTCATCTTAATATTATGTTCTCTCATCATAAAAAATAAGAAAATTAATACTCATTTTTTATACTATAATTTATTAAGGTTAATACCAGAAATTTATTAGGAGTAATGTCAACAATTTATCGAGCACGCAATTTAAATAATTTTTTTTACCTAAACTATCACATCAGTTGGGTAGATGACCCAATAGGTGTATAAAGTTTTTTCCCAATAGAACATATCAATTGTGCAATGGTGAATTCAAATATACTACTTGATAAGGCCACTTCTCTCATTTCTTTCATTTGCTCTGAGGCGGTTACAAGAAGTTTTTAAGTTTCATAGTTCTTCTTCTTTGTACTATTTCTTCTTCGCCGGCGGCGGCCGTTGGCCGTTTTGCTGGTTATGTATATAAATAAGATTCATCTTTGCTGATGAATTTTAGTTTCATGTTTTTTTTTGTTTTTTTTGTTGTTTTACTTTGCCAGGTTTATACCATATTTGCTTCTATGATAGTTCTTTCGTCTGTTTCTATGACAGTTCATTTGTCTGCTTTTATGGCAGTTTCAATCTATCTTTTGATAGTTTAGTGTTCAGGTGACGAGTATCATTGTAATCACTCATTTTTATCATGTAAATACATATTAGTGTTGCATGTATACATATTATATTATATGCATGAGTGTTACTAATATATATATAAGGTGTGGTGTGTCCATATATATTATAAGCTATGTATGTATACATATTAATGGTTTATGTGTGTCGCATATGTATCTATTTAGTACGAGTGTATTTGTTTAATGTGTATAGATGTTAAGTCAATTATGTGTATGATTATACGTACATATGCTAGTATGTTATGTTATATACGTATGTATGTGTATTGCTGTTATAATTATACTATTACTATTATTATTGGGCTAATATATAAAATGAAATCCAAAATTATATATATATAACCAAATAAATAAATTGAAGTCCAAGTCCAATTACAAATAATTACAAGGCCCGGTTGGCCCAAACCCAAACCCTATCTAATTACATTTATTGTGTGCAGGTGACAGTGGGCCGTTGGATCAAGATCTGATCCAACGACCACGATCTAACCAAGGACTAAAATATCTGTCAGCCGCGTGCTCTACACGTCTGGACCGTTCGAGTGACACGCGCGCGTGCAGTCCACGCGCGGACGCTTTGATATCCCACTCGTGCGTGAGCCCCACGCGCTCTGACCCCTCGACTGCTGAGCTCCACGTGGCACGATCTGGAGCCGTTTCACCAAATCGAGGCTTCATCTGGGCCGTTCATCCTTCAAGCCATCTCGACCGTTAGATCAGATCTGATCTAACGGCCGAGAACACGTTTGGCCGCTGGCAGAACCCCCACACCGCCACCATGTCGATCTTCAACCACCGCGCTCAGAACATGTCAAACACAGCAAGAAAGAAGTTTGTCAGTCCAGATCTGAAAAAGCAAGTATTATGCAACTTGTACCAAAACCAAAAACAGGCATATATATGTAGAAGCAAATATTTGTGAAAGGGAGAGTGGTAACAGAGAAAACAGAGAGTTGTAATCAAAAGAACAAGTTGTAATCAAACCAGAAGTTACAATCGAAATACAAAAAGTCAGTCCAGTGGTAAATACTCATTTTCCCTTTTTTTATTTTTGCATGCATACACAAAATAGGTAAAAAAAGGGAGAGATAGTTGTCTTACCGTCGCCGTTTGTGGGTCTCCCCTCATCAGTGACAAGCCTTTCGGCTTCCCCAAGCCAGATACGGTGAACTGAAGGGAGGGGGAGACCCCTTGTAGTTTCGTTTTGGGTTAAAAATGGTTTTTTTTCGTTTCGTATTTCCTAGATCTAGGGAAAATAGAGGCTGTTCCTCTGCATCCAACCTCGGATTCGTGTCTAGGGTGAGACGGGGGTTATTTTGGTAGGTTTATTGAGGCTCGCCGGCGCCGGTTAGCGGCGGCCGGCGGCGGAGAACACGGCGACCGGCCGCCGGATTCTGGGTTTCATGGGATAGATTTGAGAGAAAACGAAGAACAGGTTTGGGTTATAAAACTGAGAAAATGAAACAAATGAGGGAAAAATTGGTTTCGACCTAAAAGAGAGGTTTATATAGTTATTATTATTTCGTTAAATGGGGAAATCACACACTAAATCCCCTCGCGTTTCCAATATTTTCACTTTTGTCTCGCCGCATGGTATATTTACAACTCTGGTCCCCCTTGTATTTCAAAATCTTGCAATCCAGTCCCTAAATTACACCGAATCAGTTTTTAAATGGTAAAATTACGCCTTCCATCCCGCGTTTTTGAACTTTTCATTTTGGGTCTGCCCCTTGGTCCAATTACAGCTTTGATCCTTTTAGGTTCCGTTTACTTCGCATTTTCGTCCTTAAATTACATATTATTGTTCTTTAATTTCTGCCACTGACTTTTATTTTTCTTTTATTTCAGTCATGTTTCTATGTAAATATTCATGTTCGTATTATAATCGTATATGTTAATGTAGTCTTTTGTCTTATTTTATATCCCTCGTATATGCCTCGTATTTTTATGTTTACATGTATATGTGTATTAAGCCTATGATAGTTATGTATCTTTTTATCCTATTATTCAGTATTAAGCATGTTATGTTACAGTCGGTTCATACACAACATGTTTTATATATTTTTATATGTATGTTCTCTTGGCTTTTTTAGGTTACATGTTAGTGTATTTTCTTTTTTGTATGATATATTATCCCATATATGTTGAAATATGTTTTGTTACTAGTATGTATGTCTTTTTGAAATATATGTTCGTCTATATATGTATTTATTCCTACCTTGTTATTGTGACATGTTGAGTTTGCTTTTATCTGATATTAAGCTTGGTATGTATATGTGTATTTTAATTACGTATTTCATTTATGTTAGATTAGTATTCTGTTATGTGAATATTTATTGTCTTTAAGTTACCTGCTATGTCTTATATTTTTGTCACTAAGATTGCATATGGTATATAAATTGTTAATGCGGTGCCCTTTTATCCGAGCGTAAACGGGGCTAGTATCAGGCGTACTGATAGTGGTTGGGCGTTTATTCTCAGATAACGGGGCCCTTAAAATTTATTCGCAATTATGACCGAAT
Organism: Hibiscus mutabilis; assembly: GCA_019671005.1. NCBI lineage: Eukaryota > Viridiplantae > Streptophyta > Magnoliopsida > Malvales > Malvaceae > Hibiscus > Hibiscus mutabilis. The sequence continues at coordinate 79,886 of JAGYYJ010002658.1, read as the reverse complement.
TTTAAAATAATTGTCACTTTAATCCGGAAAATCCAATATTAATAAAGCGGTAATTATTAAAGTACCAATTTTGGGCGGTGTGGGGGTGCTAATCCTTCCCCATCCGTAACCGACTCCCGAACCCATTTTTTTGAATCTTTGATTTTATGGTGTCCGGCCTAACTAAGTGGCCGGTGGCGACTCCATTTTTTTAAATGCGGTTTTTTTTAAAATCCCACGGAATAAACATTTTATATCCAAAAGAATCACAAACACCTTTCAAAAACCCTTCGAAAAACCTTCGTTTTTTAGCGATGATAAGAAAAAGACATCGCTACAGATGGCGACTCCGTTGGGGACCATTTTTTGTTTTTTTTTAAAAAAACAAATGAGAGTCAAGCTTTTAAAATAATTACCGCTTTACTAATATTGGAAGTTCCGGATTAAAGTGACTATTAAATTAACATTCGATCATAATTGCGCGTTTATTTTAACGCATTTAAAATATGGCATATAAACTCGTATTTTTAAGTGGGGGGAAAACGCTAATGCTTTCGTGGAGATATCGTTCTCCCGTGTAGGCCTAGCAAGTACCTTCGGGGCTCGAGTACCTTATGCTTTCGTAAGGATATCGTTCCTAGGCATAAGCGAATGGGTCCCCCTGAATTGAACCCGGTTGAAAGGAGCCTATAATGGGTGATGATCGGGGGCCTTGCTACTCTTAGTAGAGGACATCAAGGACAATTTGGGTACCTCCTAGAACCAAAACTGCATATAGAGAACACATAGAAACCCACCCTGTTAGAGCCATGCGGATAACCTAGGTGTCTTAGATGGAATGTAAATCGGATTGCCTTGTTTGCTTATCGCATTTAATTTGCCCTTTTATTACGTACTTATCATTTTTGTCCGGTACTAACTTGTTTTCTTTTTGCTTTGTTTTTGCATACCATTGCATTCGCATTACACAGGGCATTGATTCCCGAGTGATTTCTCCCATAATAGAAGATTGTTCATGATGGACCAAAGGTTCTTTGACCTGAAGGAAGGGGGTCCAATTCCAGAGCTCCATCCCAAGACTAGGCCAGGGACAGCCGAAGAAGAACCATTCAAGGACACCAGAACAGATTCAGTAAGCAGTGTCAATTCTGGTGACAAACAAGATGCAATACAAGAACTAAAGAAGCAGATGTCTGAGATGATAGACCAGATGAATGCAATGATGAAAGGCAAGCAGCATGTCGAACTCAGAAAAGATTCGGTCGGGGAGCAGAATGTGAAACAGAATGGTCAGAATGTCAAAATAGACAACACCGTTAAATATGACAAATCGAATCCCTTTGTGATCAATCTCAAGAAGCAGACAAGTAGCATATCTGGGGTAGATACCCAGGGAACAAAGGCAAAACCAGGGGAAGTTCGAGAATCTAATGACATCAGAAGACATTATCATATACCCATGAGATACACCGAGTTACTTCCGTTGCTTGTCGAAAGGAACCTTATCATATCAATGAAGTCTGTACCAAGAAAACCTCCTTATCCGAAAGATTACAACAGTCGTGTCTGGTGCAGCTACCACATAGGCGATTCGAGTCATCACACTGAAAATTGTAAGGCCCTGAAGGACAGAGTTCGAGATCTTATCAGAATGGGAATTTTGGGTTTCGAAGACGGACAACCCATATTCTTCAGCCAGCCAGTCGTTGCCCGAGGGGCAAAGTCGAAGGAAGGTCAATACCCAGCCCAAGGTTCGGATAACACAGAAGTGGGTTACTCAAGCGGGATAAAGTTAGGAGTCAAGAATAAAAGCGTCTCAGAAGGTGAACTTGTATGCAAGCGCGGCCAGCTCGAGCATGAGAGGCACAATCTGAGCATGAAATTAAAGAATGTACAAGACGAGTACCAGAAGCTGCACTTTGAATTTAAGAGTTTCGGCCTGGGTGACACCGCGGAAGAGTGGGTCAATGGTATGATTCAGCTGAGGAACGGTTCAGAACGCTCGAAGCAAAAATGCAAGAATAGTAAGAATAAAGTCAGATCATTATCACAGAAGCTGGAAGAAGCTGAGGGCCAACGCGACTTTCTCCAAAATGAGTTGGAAAGCAGTCTGGCCATGGAAGATATCCTGAAATCAAGTCTGCAGCAGGAAAGGAATAAAGCACAAGCCTTTCAAATGGAAAACGCAGCACTCAAAGAACAGATAGTGAGGCTCGAGACTGCTTTACATACCAGTGAGATCCGTGCTGGGCAATGACCGTTAAGCTACAAAAGGCCGAGCAAACAATACGGGAGAAAGACCGGGACATGAAGGTGGTTACGACTCAAGCCCGACAAGTAGCTCAATAGGTAGCAGATTTAGCCGATGCAGCAGCACCAATAAGCCAGAATATGGATCCAGCATTGGACCACGAAGGAAAGCTGACGGGACTGTTGAATGAGGTCAAGACATTAGGTGCCAGGGCTCACCACTATATGTAAAACCCTAATACCGGATGTAATAAAACCTCTTGGTCTGAATGAAAGATGTCCTATAGGGAAAAATCACTTGCGGAATCGATGCTTTATTGAATACATGCATTGCATTTGCATCACGTCCTGTGCATTGTTTAATAATTTTATCATCGTATGACACTTCATCATTTAATATTTGGGGTTCGATGCCAGTGTGTGTGTGTGAATTAATCAGAAAATTGAACGAATTGAAGAGTCGAGGCTTGACCAGTTAGAAGAAAAAAATTGAGAAAGAGCTTAAGAAGAAAGGGAAGATAAATGTCTTCAATACAAGAGAACCCTGCCTAGTCCCTGATTTGGTCATTCCTCCAGATTTCAAGGTTCCCGGATTTGCGCAGTATGACGGAACCAGCTGCCCGAAGATTCACTTACCATGTTCTGTAGAAAAATGGAAGGATACATGAAGAACGAATAATTGTTGATCCACCATTTCCATGATAGCCTGACGGGACCAGCAGCAGTGTGGTATAACCGTTTGAACAAAGACCAAGTTAGGTCATGGGGTGACCTCGCTAATGCTTTCTTGAGTCAATATGAATATGCTTTAGATTTAGCACCCTGTCGCCAGTTTCTTCAGAATGAGAGAATGAGGCCGAGTGAAAGCTTCAGGGAATATGCATTAAGATGGCGATGTTTGGTGACTCAAGTCCAGCCTCCTATAGCAGAAGAAGAGTTGACTCCCTTGTTCCACGCAACGCTTCCCTCTTTTTTATTCGATATTATGTTGGAAAAATCGAGAAACAGATTCAAAGATTTCATGACAATTGGAGAAAGGATAGAATACGTAGTCAAAGAAAGAAAATTGGGGCCTAAGTCTAAGGACCGAAGCGAAGATAAGGTAGATAAGGATGGAGAGGTAAATAAGTGTCATCTCCAAGGTTCACGTGGCCGTAAAAGAAGGAGACAGACTGACAAATCGGGGTCGTCAAGGAAAATTCCTCGGACGAGCGCAAATTTGGAAGTGTTTGGGACATCTATCTCAGACATTTGGCCTCATCTGGTAGAGGGTCACTATCTTGTTCCTAGGCCAATAAAGATTGCAGCTGATCCGTATGCCCATAGTTTTGACTCGAGTAGCACATGCGAATTCCATATGGGGGCACCAGGGTATCCCACCAGAAAATGTAGACCTTTACTGGAGGAAATCAAGAAGCTGGTCAATGATGGAACCCCGACACAAGAGCTGATCAAGCAGTGGAAGACCAAGGATGAGAAACAAGTCTACATAGTGCTGAAGAAGCCAGAGATGTCTCTACATTAAAATACCTTCCTAAAGTAATACAAGGAATCAACTCTATGTGGCCCCCGTGTGGCAAAGATCTTTTGTGATAGGGCATGTTTGTTGATTTTTATTTTCAATAAAGAACACATTTCGCTTAACATATAATGTTTTTGAAAGCACATAGATATTTTCTCGCCGTTGTAGGACATTGGATATCAATTGCAAGATGTGACATTAGATAGATGTCGTGACAACGATGATGTGTGATCTTCTCCACCGGACTCTGGTCAGCAAAGCGAGATTATTACTCTTTCGATGATGTTCAAGGACGAAAAAGCTCTAAATGTCAACCATGTAGAGTTGCTTGAAATTGAAACTCTAGGCATAATCTTCTAGGCAGTAAATATAAAAAAAGAATGGGTGAATTAAAGAAAAAGAAAAGAAAGAAAAAAGAAATGAAAATAAAGAATGAGAAAATAATAATAAAAAAGTACTCCTATGTTCGAAACCTAGTAATAGGCTTGTTCGGATAAGAGTATGGAAATTTTGGGGCACTCCGCTGAAGCGATAGGGTGGAGATACATCATCCAATTCAAGAAACCTTAGCTTCATGAGTGATGGTAATATTTTCAAATCGTGACTATGCCGAGTAACTTGGGGCAGTGTTGTTTGCTCCATCGTTGTCCTCAAGACAAAGGACTGTGACGAATTGATTTCCTCAAATAATGATAAAAGCAAAAAAAAGCAAAAAAAACAAAAAAAAAAGCCAAAAAAAAACAAAAAAGAAAAAAGGGAAAAAAGAAAAAATGATGAAAAAAGAAGAAAAAAGGAAAAAGAAAAGAAAGAAAATAGGCGATAGCATAGGTAAAATTAAAACTCGCACCACCCAGAACTCTATTCCTAGAGTAATATTTCTGCGCTCGAGTGGTTATACAAGCCAACCCTTTTGGGGGCGGAGTAGATAATGAGAATTGAGAAAGAGTAGTACTCTGCAGCAACACAGTAATCATGAGGATGAACCGAGTCACCAGGGAAGACTTCACATCTTTGAATTAACAAGTGGTTGAATCTAAGCCACTCTTGCACATGATATCCAGAGCTCCTATGCTGTGTTTTCAAAATCTTGTATGTTAATCTAAATGATACCCTTCAGTGGAACACCAATCAGCAAATTGACAAGTTAAAGCAAAAAAGATTTCCATGTATTACTTCAGGGGTAAGATCCAGAACACAAGGTTGCGAATACTATTGGAGCCCCTAACCAGAAACGACCTCACAATGCATAGAATGAAAATGATAACAGAAGTATAGGTGTCGGACAGCTCAAGAACAAGAAGCGGATTCCAGCCATGATAACTTGTTTGGTTCAAGAAAATGAAGGACGAAACAGGACAAGAATGAGCTCACAAAGTGTGGGGACGGTAAAAAAGTAAACATTGAGTCTCCAAAGAATTAAAGCATAGAGATCGATGAAGGGTGCCCGTCAAGAGGCAACAAGAAGATTGAGGTTAAGAAGCATTTCGCTCACCCCGATGATGAAATTAACGAATACTCAGAATGTTGGGTCAAAAGAACTGGAAGGTAGCCAAGCACGATCGAATGGGGCAATGCAGAACAGAAAGAATAGTAAGAATCTTTGCACACGCATGATATAGTGTTTGTTGGTGAAGCAGGCAGAGACCCTGAAGAAGAAAAGCGGGTGCTCGTGCAAAAGAACAAGAGCGGGTGCTCATTGAACAAAATTTGACAGAAATGAAGCACACCGCAAAAGGAAAGGAAATAGAGAATTCTGAAGAATGACTCTACAGGACATAAGATTAACAATAAAAAAATAAAATAAAAAAATAAAATAAAAAAGGGAGAAAAAGAAACAAGAAAAAAATGAAAAAGAGGAGAAAGAAAACACAACATCGCATGCATCATATAGATAGGGGCATGTCAATTTTGCTTGTTCCTAAACAGGTATTTAAAGAATTATCGAAGAATTTACCAAAGTCCCGAAAGAACCACAACCATAGCGGCGTGAGATCCAGATGTTAAATCCTTCGGGTTATCGATAAGTCCTTCGGGCACGATGTTAAGTCCTTCGGGCCACCAATAAGTCTTTCGAGCGTGGTAATAAGTCATTCGGGCCATCAGTAAGTCCTTCGGGCATGATGCGGCAGCATAGCGGCGTGAGTCCCCAAAAGAACAACAGCCATAGCGGCGCGAGATCCAGATGTTAAATCCTTCGGGTCATCGGCAAGTCCTTCGGGCACGATGTTAAGTCCTTCGGGCCACCAATAAGTCTTTCGAGCGTGGTAATAAGTCCTTCGGGCCATCAGTAAGTCCTTCGGGCATGATGCGGCAGCATATCGGCGTGAGTCCCCAAAAGAACAACAGCTATAGCGGCGCGAGATCCAGATGTTAAATCTTTCGGGTCATCGGCAAGTCCTTCGGGCACGATGTTAAGTCCTTTGGGCCACCAATAAGTCTTTCGAGCGTGGTAATAAGTCCTTCGGGCCATCAGTAAGTCCTTCGGGCATGATGCGGCAGCATATCGGCGTGAGTCCCCAAAAGAACAACAGCCATAGCGGCGTGAGATCCAGATATTAAATCCTTCGGGTCATTGGCAAGTCCTTCGGGCACGACGTTAAGTCCTTCGGGCCACCAATAAGTCTTTCGAGCGTGGTAATAAGTCCTTCAGGCCATCAGTAAGTCCTTCGGGCATGATGCGGCAGCATAGCGGCGTGAGTCCCCAAAGAACAATAGCCATAGCGGCGTCAGATCCAGATGTTAAATCCTTCGGGTCATCAGTAAGTCATTCGGGCACGATGTTAAATCCTTCGGGCCACTAATAAGTCTTTTGAGCGTGGTGATAAGTCATTCGGGCCATCAGTAAGTCCTTCGGGCATGGTGCGGTAGCATAGCGGCGTGAGTCCCTAAAGAACGGCAGCCATAGCGGCGTGAGACCCAGATGTTAAATTCTTCGGGTAATTGGTAAGTCCTTCGGGCACAATGTTAAGTCCCTCGGGCCATCAGTAAGTCTTTCGAGCATGATGATAAGTCATTCGGGCCATTAATAAGTCATTCGGGCATGATGCGGCAGCCTTAGTAGCGTAGGCCTAAAAATGGAAACAGCCTCGTAAAAAAGGAACCTACATTTTCAAGCCCCAGTGAAAGGTTCCATAGAGGGAGAACCCTAAATCCAGAATCTCAAAAAGAACTCCTAGTCGAAGGAATTCACCTATGACATAGGGTTATATAGGAAACCTGTTGTGTCGAAAGCGAAGAGTCTTATATAGGAAAGGCTCCAAGCTTCACTGTCTTAGAGTGAAAGGTTCTATATAGGAAGAACCTGTAGCTCTGAGATTTCAGACGCCAAAAGTTCTATATAGGAAGGACTGACGGCTCCAGGGTTCGAAGACTAGCAGTTCTATATAGGAGGAACTCCCAGTCGGAAGAATCCATCAGTGACGCAGAAGGTTTTATATAGGAGAAACCAGCGTTGAAGGCGAAGAGTTCTATATAGGAAGAACTCCAAGCTTTACTGTCTCGAAGTGAAAAGTTCTATATAGGAGAGACTTATAACTCGAGGCTTCAGAGCGAAGGGTTCTATATAGGAAGAGCCTGTAGCTCCAAGATCGGAAGGTGACGAAGCTCTATATAGGAAGAACTTACGAGCCCGAAGATTCAGCTAAGGAGATGTAAAAAAAAACACGTTTTTCCAAAGTTACAAATAGGGAAGTCTGATAAAAATGAGTGCTTATGAATCTTTGCTTTGTTTCCCATTCCATGAGAACAAGCAAAGAGGGGCAACTGTAATCACTCATTTTTATCATGTAAATACATATTAGTGTTGCATGTATACATATTATATTATATGCATGAGTGTTACTAATATATATATAAGGTGTGGTGTGTGCATATATATTATAAGCTATGTATGTATACGTATTAATGGTGTATGTGTGTCGCATATGTATCTATTTAGTACGAGTGTATTTGTTTAATGTGTATAGATGTTAAGTCAATTATGTGTATGATTATACGTACGTATGCTAGGATGTTATGTTATATACGTATGTATGTGTATTGCTGTTATAATTATACTATTACTATTATTATTGGGCTAATATATAAAATGAAATCCAAAATTATATATATAAAACCAAATAAATAAATTGAAGTCCAAGTCCAATTACAAATAATTACAAGGCACGGTTGGCCCAAACCCAAACCCTATCTAATTACATTTATTGTGTGCAGGTGACTGTGGGCCGTTGGATCAAGATCTGATCCAACGGCCACGATCTAACCAAGGACTAAAATATCTGCCAGCCGCGTGCTCTATACGTCTGGACCGTTCGAGTGCCACGAGTGCGTGCAGTCCACGCGCGGACGCTTTGATATCCCACGCGTGTGTGAGCCCCACGCGCTCTGACCCCTCGACTGCTGAGCTCCACGTGGCACGATCTGGAGCCGTTTCACTAAATCGAGGCTTCATCTGGGCCGTTCATCCTTCAAGCCATCTCGACCGTTAGATCAGATCTGATCTAACGGCCGAGAACACGTCTGGCCGCTGGCAGAACCCCCACACCGCCACCATGCTGATCTTCAACCACCGCGCTCAGAACATGTCAAACACAGCAAGAAAGAAGTTTGTCAGTCCAGATCTGAAAAAACAAGTATTATGCAACTTGTACCAAAACCAAAAACAGGCATATATATGTACGAAGCAAATATTTGTGAAAGGGAGAGTGGTAACAGAGAAAACAGAGAGTTGTAATCAAAAGAACAAGTTGTAATTAAACCAGAGTTACAATCGAAATACAAAAAGTCAGTCCAGTGGTAAATACTCATTTTCCCTTTTTTTATTTTTGCATGCATACACAAAAGAGGTAAAAAAAAAGGAGAGAGAGTTGTCTTACCGTCGCCGTTTGTGGGTCTCCCCTTATCAGTGACAAGCCTTTTGGCTTCCCCAAGCCAGATACGGTGAACTGAAGGGAGGGGGAGACCCCTTGTAGTTTCGTTTTGGGTTAAAAAATGGTTTTTTTTCGTTTCGTATTTCCTAGATCTAGGGAAAATAGAGGTTGTTCCTCTGAATCCAACCTCGGATTCGTGTCTAGGGTGAGACGGGGGTTATTTTGGTAGGTTTATTGAGGCTCGCCAGCGCCGGTTAGCGGCGGCGGAGAACACAGCGGCCGGCCGCCGGATTCTGGGTTTCATGGGATAGATTTGAGAGAAAACGAAGAACAGGTTTGGGTTATAAAATTGAGAAAATGAAACAAATGAGGGAAAAATTGGTTTCGGCCTAAAAGAGGGGTTTATATAGTTATTATTATTTCGTTAAATGGGGAAATCACACACTAAATCCCCCCGCGTTTCCAATATTTTCACTTTTGTCTCGCCGCATGGTATATTTACAACTCTGGTCCCCCTTGTATTTCAAAATCTTGCAATCCAGTCCCTAAATTACACCGAATCAGTTTTTAAATGGTAAAATTACGCCTTTAACCATCCCGCGTTTTTGAACTTTTCATTTTGGGTCTGCCTCTTGGTCCAATTACAGCTTTGATCCTTTTAGGTTCCGTTTACTTTGCATTTTCGTCCTTAAATTACATATTATTGTTCTTTAATTTCTGCCACTGACTTTTATTTTTCTTTCATTTCAGTCCTGTTTCTATGTAAATATTCATGTTCGTATTATAATCGTATATGTTAATGTAGTCTTTTGTCTTATTTTATATCCCTCGTATATGCCTCATATTTTTATGTTTACATGTATATGTGTATTAAGCCTATGATAGTTATGTATCTTTTTTATCCGGTTATTCGTATTAAGCATGTTATGTTCTGGTCGGTTCGTACACAACATGTTTTATATATTTTTATATGTGTATGTCCTCTTGGCTTTTTTAGGTTACATGTTAGTGTATTTTCTTTTTTGTATGATATATTATCCCACATATGTTGAAATATGTTTTGTTACTAGTATGTATGTCTTTTTGAAATATATGTTCGTCTATATATGTATTTATTCCTACCTTGTTATTGTGGCATGTTGAGTTTGCTTTTATCTGATATTAAGCTTGGTATGTATATGTGTATTTTAATTACGTATTTCATTTATTTTAGATTAATATTCTGTTATGTGAATATTTATTGTCTTTAAGTTACCTGCTATGTCTTATATTTTTGTCACTAAGATTGCATATGGTATATAAATTGTTAATGCGGTGCCCTTTTATCCGAGCGTAAACGGGGCCAGTATCAGGCGTAGTGATAGTGGTTGGGCGTTTATTCTTGGATAACGGGGCCCTTAAAATTTATTCGCAATTATGACCGAATTTTAAAATAATTGTCACTTTAATCCGGAAAATCCAATATTAATAAAGCGGTAATTATTAAAGTACCAATTTTGGGCGGTATGGGGGTGCTAATCCTTCCCCATCCGTAACCGACTCCCAAACCCATTTTTTTGAATCTCTGGTTTTATGGTGTCCGGCCTACCTAAGTGGCCGGTGGCGACTCCATTTTTTTTAAATGCGTTTTTTTAAACCCCACGGAATAAACATTTTATATCCAAAAGAATCACAAACACCTTTCAAAAACCCTTCGAAAAACCTTCGTTTTTTAGCGATGATAAGAAAAAGACATCGCTACAATCATCGAACTTCTTTGTCAACGAAGGAGGCCGAGCTGTACATGTTATGATTCCCTTTTTGTGGTTGTGCCGATACACCAAGGACAAGTAGCGGAAGAATTTTACTTTCTACAAAGAGCACCCAAGGTAAAGTAATAGTTTTCTGGATTTAATTTCAGAAGCTTCTTCTGAAGGTGTTAGGTTTGGTATTTTAACGTCTTTCACACTATTAGATTTTACTGTATTTTTTGTTTTGCACTGAACTCCCAATGTTTGAGGTGTGATTCATTTGTAATCCTTTTACTATTGAATATAATCCAATTTAAAAAAAATGTGCAATGGTGATGAATTCGAGACGTCTTTCGTGTTCTATTACCATATATAATTAAAATGTTAAATTGTGATTTTATTTTAGTTTATTGTATGGATAGATGCAATCTAGAGATTGGCCCATCTGTTAGGTTTGAAGGCAAATTATTAGGGATAATATACGATACAAATAGAGTGGAACAAAATCTTGAGGGTCTATTGATTTTTCGGTGGCTTTATATAGACTTTCTTTATGGTTGTATGAATCGATTCTTCAATAGAACAATACTTGTGTGATGTTCTATGTCACCTGTCACACCATACGTGCATTTCATCAACATCTTAATTTTTCAACTTTTAAAGATTGGATTGTCAAAGATGCCTTCATACATGTCTCATTCCTTTTATTTATTTGTTTATTATTATAAGAGGTGAATATAAGCTGAGGTCACCCCTTGTCGATGGGTCTGAACTTGATATCTAAAGTTATGGATCCGGGAATCAAAATCACACTTCCTTTACCTTATCCTACACACATTTATTGGGAATAATAATGGGGGAATGTCGGAAGCATCCAAACTAACATTCCTTTCTGCTACAATCCACAGTTTCAGGCTAATGCATTATTAAGTAAAGTCAGATCATGGGATTAAGATTAGGGAGGATAGGGATGGACCCTTAAAAAATTTTAAATTCTCATATAATTTAGATGTCTCTTTTGTATTTTTATTGATAATTTAATTCTGCACTCTTAAAATCTTATAATCTCGTATTCCCTCATATTAAATTTTGCGTTCGTATCTGAGGATGGTTGAATGAGAGAAAATGAGAGGTGGGATTCTGGTGTTGAGTGTTATGGGGCCAAAAGAACAATTGTGGACAGATGCAGCGCCATCCATCCACTTCCTCAATACTTCTTGCATTTGGTCAACTCCCAACAGCATAGCCATAGGCGCTCCCCAGGAACCACCTGCCACTCCCCCTCTCTAATATTCCTAGCCCCACAAAGAGGCATAACCCATCATCATCCCAAGCCAAAGAAATTAGACGACATATACATGTAAGATTTCACTCAAAAAATCCTTTTAAACTTTTTTTTAGTTAATCAAACCTAATTATTCTGTTTCCAGTCGAGTTATTTAATTTTTCAAGTTCAAGTCGAGTTGAATTTTACATCTCAAACAAACTGACTATGTTGATAAATAAAATTTGATTCAGCTAAAAAAATTATTATTTTTTATTTTGAGCTAACTGAATTGAGTTATTTAATTTTTCGAGTTTGGGTCCAATTGAATTTTAAAACTCTAATAATTTGAATAACAAATTAGCATAAATATCTTTCATGTCTCTACTAATTTTTAAAAATGTATAGATTGATACTCTCAATCAAATTTAAGAAACAAAAACAAAAAATCTTCAATAGTATTAAAAATTATACAAAATATTTTAAAATGATAAATTCAAGGTGTTGAACAAATAAACTATCGAATCAAGTTTATAATACTAAGTATCTTATTTCTTTTTCTTGTTTTGCATTAAAAAAGGTTTTCAAATATCTATGGTCTTAATTTTATTTATTTATTTTATCATCAAGTATGATATTATTAAAGAAAAAATCATACAGATATTATCAAGAATCATAAATGAAACACTATAAAACAAAGCCAAGAAAATATTGTTTCCCCACGCTCTATAGTTCACGTCCAACAACCAGGCTCCAAAAGTATTCCAAATCAAAGACACAGGTGCTGCATAACCACTCGCACCAACTGAATTCGTTTTTAGTTGACATTAACACATCGATCAATCTCTCGTGATCAATCACTCGAGCAGCTACACATTTGTTCAACCTCTTTAACAACATTAAAATCGTTCCTTAAACATCACAGGATTGAAATAGAAAATAAAGTATCTTGTATTCGCTTTCATAGCTTGACCATCCAATTCCACAATGCAGGCTTGATCTTAATTTTATTTGTTATAGATTGAAAGTTATTCATATTGCCGTTAAGGTTTTAATTTAATTTATTTTTAATTTATTCAAATAAATTGACTTCAACTCAAATTTTATTTAACTTAATTTAACTAAAAAATTAAATTAAATTAAATTAAAATGATAAAATAAACTCGTCTAACTTAAATTATTTTACTCCGTTCAATTTTATTCGGTGAAAAAGGGACCCCTCCTCTCCCCCTACTCCATGGGTAAGAAAGGTCATTCCATATCCGATGATGACCGGTGAGCCAGCCATGGTCCCGTGGATGATGGAGAAATGTGGTTGCATGTCCGTGCCTTCCGAACAGTAACCTTAGTGGTGTTTAAGTTGGGTTTTGAACTCGATCGCGTCTTGTCCTTCACTGGTTTTAAGCCTCATAGGGAGGAAACACGGTTGCAGGTCGATCGTCCACCATTAATCTTCTAAACTCTTAAACATCCCATTTCCATACATTATATATAGAGAGAGACGAAAACATTAGTAAAGATCAACATAAACAAAACGAAATTGAAAATTAAGAAAAACTGTGGAAATAACTATACATATATAGTTTGTTTTGATTCGTACAGAGGAGGGAGCCATTATATTTCACTCTTGAAATCAAGATTAGTGAAAAACAGAGAACAAACCATCAAAGACCCACACCACCACCAACAAAAAAAAAAAAACCTAGAAACTATGACACATCAGTCATTTCTGTATCCAAAATAAAGGAGATCACTCCAATACCACTACTCCTCTTCCTCTGCCATACTTTCCTGTACCACTCTTTATTTCTTAACTCTTTTAAACCGCAACGATGGGCGCTAAAGAAAATCATAGCCAGAGGGCTCCAGCTTGTTTGAGTAGAGGCACAAGAGTGCCATTGATATGAGAAGCCATGACCCTGTCCATTGCACCCACAAGCTTCCCACCAACGAAAACAACAGGAACAGCAGGAGAGGCACCCAGCAGCCTTATCAAAGCCTTCTCCATATCTCTCCCTCGTGGGTCTTGATCCAGTTCAATCAATGTTGGGTTAACTCCCATGCCACAAAACAGCGTCTTAACGGCGTGGCACATGCAGCAGCTGCTCATACTGAAGATAACCACCGCATTCTCCGAAGCCAACCTCTGTATCCTCTCCAATGGATCCCCGACAACAACCGTAGCAGCAGTCTTCGTGGTCGGCATGTAAGACCCCCATGAACCCGTCGTCTGGCAATGCATTTTCAACAGCTAGAAAAATTAGCAGAGACAAATGGAAGTTTTTGGATTGGTAGTGACGAATACATGATGGTTTTGGATTGGTCGGTATTTATAGACAGAAAGAGAATCCAAAATACGGACAAGTTTTTTAGAAATTAATTTTAAAGAATCCAAAATACTAGTAGTATTAATTAATAGTGTGATAACGAGGTGGAGATGATGAGGTCGAATGTGAATATTCTCAAGGGCTGTGATACTCCATTTATGGTGTCGTTTATCTTTGATTTGGGCGGTTTCATTAATTTCCTCTTCTTTCTAGAGAAAATCTTTAAAAAACAACAACCATGAATGTGATTATTATGGTCGACGTGAGTATACTTAGTTTTAATTAGGTTGCAATCATTTGTTACAAGTGGGACTCACATAAACATTATTATCTGTTTAGCATCTTTGACAAGGAAGATAGCTTCAACTATGCAAGAATTTGATCTTTACCATGTCAGACTAATTCCCTATTCTTCATATGCCTGGAATTATATCATATATATATATATAATTCACCACAATGTTCCAATTCACTTTAATTAAGATATATACAAAGTAGACCTTTTTTTTAACATAGCCACTTCTTTCTCTCGCTCTCATTTTTTTCTATTCTTTTTTTTCTATTTATTTTATTATTGACTATAACATCAAATTTATCATAAATTTATCACATTTTATTTCGTATATCTAAATTATGTTATGTTATTTTATTTTATTTAATTATTTTTTCGTATGAAATGATAAACGGTTTTATTTGTTTTTGTAACACTTATTTTCTTTTCTTATAGTTGAATTTTTATTGACATTTTTTGTTATCTTGTTGATTTATCAAGTTTTGGATTTTTATTTTGGTTCTATTATATTCAAGGATGGAGGTGTATAGGGGATGGGAGGGGCTGTTGTCTCTCCCAAATTTTTTGGTATAATAACATTTTAGGTCATTTTTAATTTAAATATTAATTAAATAAGACATTTGCCCCTCCCAATATTTGATCCTAGCTCCGTCCCCAATTATATTGACAAACGCTCACAATTGTCTCAAAAGATAGTGATTGAGTTGTGATAAAGTTAGTTTATAGACAAGTCGTCAATGTTATATGCATTTTTATGTTAGAGTTGATGATTTTGAGAGTGATGTTTGTCTGTATCTATCATTTTTTCAAATTGTTTGGTTGGATTTTTTAACTCTTTACTTATATGAACTTATTTTATTATTTAATAGCTAATTTGTGCATTTTGATTATTTTAGTACAGATGACTGATCGATTAATGTGATTAATCTATTTTATTTTTTAGACATTTTTCTATAATTTTACTATACTTTTGTTTTTTTTTTTCAATAAAATCAACTGTTATTAGTTAAAAATATATAAAAATACTCGACATTTTTCAAATTATGTCTCTTTATAACAGTAGAATTATACATGTAAGAAATAAATATGATTTGGGTTTGTTTAGATATAATTTTACATGATCCATCCCAACTTATAATATCAATTGATGAAAAAAAAAAGTTCCCACGGGTGAGCACATGCAATGTTGCTGCCATGGCTCACAGCAAGGCATGCCTTTGTGTATGCATGCAGACATGTCCGATATGTGTGCAACAATGCCTGTCTTTTCTGAGTTTCTGCTCAACATCATGAAGCCAAATTAAGAATGAAGGAAATGGTTAAAACATTAAAAAAAAACACACACACACACCTTTTTTAGGTTAAAGCTAAAGAGGGGTGTCCGTACATGGTGTTGGAAAACCAAACAAAAAAGGGTTTCTGGTTTTGGTTTTTGCAAGGATGAGAATTAGAGAGGGAAACAAGGCCAGGGTATATGTTAACGTTATAATGGAAATGGAGGATGAAGAAAAAGAGAATGGTATTATTCGATTGTGCTTGTCGGCTTCTTTTTCCATGCACTTCGTTTCTTTTTATTCAATGGATGTTTTAAGTTTTTAAGAATTAATTAAAATTTATTCATGAAATTATAGTATTAATTCACAATTGCACACGTATTAATATATGTCGGATTAAATAATAAGAAGCTCAATCCAACTCTACTGTTACATTCACAATCACAATTAACGGTTTCACCTTTACTCAAATGAATATATTTTTTTTTTAGAAAAATTGCTCTTCCATTTTACTTTTAGCAAATAAAAAGTTTAGAAATTCATAGGATTATGTCTTGTTTTAGCCCACTCCACGGCTAGAAACGTACCAAAAGCGAAGTAAAAGGATATGGTGTGGTGCTGGTGAATGGTGATTCAGAAACTACTAATGCGTGCTACTAGCTGTGGTAAGAAAGAGATGATTTGATGATTCAACTTTCAAGCTTTTGGGACTAGAAAATGCATGCTTTTGATATCTTGGCGATCATGTTGATGAGATAATCATAGCCGTTTGATACGTTGACAGAAGTTGATCAAATGGTGGGGGTTTGAGATTATTTAAATATTCAACAAGTAGAACAAGAGCAAGCTAGTTGCTGCAGCACAGCAGAAGTTTTGTTTGTATACGAATAGACATATTGGCCGGGTGTGGCGTGATTGAATCGCCAGCTTTTTTCATTGTTTTATTGCGTTCAATTCGACGTTTATCCCTTTACTTTTTTTGCTTCGTTTTCTTTACCTTTTTAGAGTGAAACAAAGCTGAGGGGCAGGTTTCAAGAATGGTTTGGAATAATCGTAATTTAGGAACACTGTTGGTTTCCAAAAGCTACCATCTAAGGTAAAATATCTAAGGATATGGTGAAGAACAAATGGGAGTGATAATGGTGTGAGAGAAGGTAAATAAAGCAAGCAACCAACAAACCTGTTAATGTTATGGTGAAACTGTTTAAAATAAAGCAGACAAAACAGAACGATTCCCCATTATCCAATGCAATGGATGGTTACTTTTAATATTTCTTTCATCTTTGAATTTGGTTAGCAGCCTGCACCATGCCTTGAGTTCCTTCAGATCTGGGTTTTGGACACTTAAAATTTCAAATATGTTCTTATAAGATTTGACAGAAAAAAGTTGAATCTTTTGTTTACTCACGAATATTCGACTCATCGACCGACTAATTCGGATCAAGTTTTACAGAGGCTTTTGTATACTTATAGTTATTATCGTCAATCTTTTATTTTGATAGTTTTTTCGATTCCATGAATTATACCTATTCACACAAATATCTCGACGATTCTCACTCGTTAATACATAGAGCTCAATAAGAATATCTTGAGTCGGTATGGAAATGAGATCCCCAATATATGAGAAAAGATAAGTAAACGAGCCTTTACTTGGGCCTCTAAAGATCAAGGTACATGAACAATCATTTGATCCCATCAAAGTCTGCATTGAATCCCTTACAAACTAATAGATGTAAACAAATAGCACGTCCTTCTATTAGAATATGTTGAAATGTCTGTAGTAATATAATTTCCTTATTACAACGTCATGATTCTTATCTTTAACCTTATAAAATTTAAATGTTATCTTTTTTCATCTAAATATTATTCTCTCTCAAAATAATACCTTGCTAATGGATTTTTCCATCTTAAATAAGTTGGTTTAATTGGTGAAGTATGAGTAAGCACATTTGGCCGGTTGGCCAAACTGCTCTTCTTTGTTCTCTCATTTTCCTTATCTTTGTTATCTCATTTTCCTTAAGTCTTAGGTTCTAGACCCACTAGGAACACCCACTTCCCCTCCCCTCTAGATAGGATAGGATCAGAATTAGGAGTTATCAAAAAAAATGATAAAGTATTTTTTGTTTTGGGTAACCCACTGTAATGGGCACTTTCGTTTCATAAGTGTTCATTTTTGTTCACCAAATATAAAAGAATAACGTTTTGGTCACTCAAGTTGTCATTTTATAATGTTTTGATCATTGGGACGTTAAACAATTTTAGTTTGGTGACCTGACACATTAATAAAAAGGTTTAATTTTTAATTTGACCACTGAACTAGAGATAATATATGAATTTGACCTATAAGCTTTAGATAACTATCTAATTGTCTAAACTTTCTCTCAATCGATTTTTTTCTCAAATTTCCTATATTTTCTCTCCAAAATTCTTTCATTTTATCATTGATTTCTTGTTTTCCAAACATGAATAAACAATAAACTTTTATCTAGTTCGAAAAATACTATTAAAAACACCCCAAGAAGACCTCCAAAGGTTTTGAATTTTCATTTTGCTCCAAGAAAGGATTTTGTTTGATTCAACATTTTGATTCGAGGAATCTCATTTTCAAGATAATAAAAATGGTTTATTAACTTCTTTTCAAGTTATTCGAACCTTAAAAATGAGATTTTCATCATTATTTTCAAATATCAATGTCATCTTCAACCATGAGTTTTCTTGTGGGGCTTTAATGGTGATTATTGTTTGACGAATTAAAACATATTTAGCTTAGATTCTTGGTATAAAGGAGTTTGGGAATAAAAGAATCGAGAAAGAATAACTATAATGAAATTCTTGAAAAAAATTTGGGTATATTTTTAAAATTTTCAAACACTAATAGACTGTTTTGATTAAATTGATATTTTATATGAAGTTTAACGTCAAATAATATTTTATTTGAAATTTAGAAGTTACATTAAAATTAATTTCTTTACTAATATGTCACGTCATTATACTAACAATATTTAACGTTCGAGTAATCAAGATGTTATAAATCGATTACAAATATTTCTCTTCCAAATGCAAGGGTGCAAATCAAAGAAGCATAGCGAATCTTTTTGCTTCAAATGCAACTTATGCAAGGGTGCAACACTTGCAAACTGGTTATCGAATGCGACAGCCAAAATCTATGCAAATTTTACTTTAAAAGGGCTTAATACACCGAACGATACCCGAATTTATCATTTGTTACAAATGTGGCACTTGTATCTTTTTTTTCCGTTTGATATACCTCTTTGTCAAAAATTATACATTTTCAATTTGATACCTAAATTTGATGGTTTTAATATATACCTCATTAATTTTTAAAATATTTAAGTAATCACATATTAATAATTGTCAAATATCTAAAATTTGATGAATTTAGATGTGTTGAATTATCATTTTTTATTATGAGACAGCTATTTTTAACTTATAACTCAAAAGTCAATGCTTATCGTCTCGTCCATGCTATTTTGCAGTTTATCTTTCACCTTAATATTCCTAATTACCAAGTAATTTAAAACTAAAAATAATCCATCACATAAATAAATAAATAGATAGAGATGAAAGTAAAGAAAAATAACTTCTTTCTTTATAGGCTTAATGACCCCATTGCCCCCCTAAAGTATATACTTTATATCGAGTTTGACCCTTAAAGAATTTTTCGAGACGTTTTGCCCTCTAAACTAGACAATGACACGTGACACTTTTTGACGAAAAAATTGACTGACTTTAATAAAAAGGTAAATAGCATGTTGAATCTCTCAAGTTTTATATTTATTCAGTCCAGTCCCTAATTTTTTATTTAATATAAAATTGATCATATTTATTTTTATTTTTAGATTTTAGTCCAATATTATTTTATAATATAATAATAAATAATATATTAATACCATTCAATAAGACGACGACACGTGCCATCACCTTATTAGTGAAAAATTGAAAATTTTAATTTTGGCATCAATGAGATTTGAGCTAGGGTCTTTGGTCTAAAAGATTTAAGCTTTGCCACTAAACCAAATTAAAAGTTTGTTTATAAATTCTTTCTTTACTAATCAAATAGTAATATTATTTATTTAACTTGGAATTCATAAACAAACAAGAATTGTTCATTTTCTTCCCCAACTTTTCTCCCGCTGTTTATTCATTTAAACATAGGTTTAATCCAAAATTAAATTTCCGAAATACAGCAATCTATAAAAATTTAATCATAAATGCCGGTTCCATAAACAATTTATAAAATCTGTAATCCATTGCGAAACATGAAGGGAAAAATTATAGAACTCGTAGACCATCAAATATTTCCTTTCCTCTAAACAGTTTTCAGGTGGTCGTCATATAAATCTTCAGATCCAGATAAGAAATAACAAAAAGAAAGTACAATGGGAATAGAAATCCAATTTTGTGTCGATCGATGATCATAGATTTTCTTTCTTTGGTTCTTCAGAATGCTTCCATGGACATCTTTGAAGAAGCAAGTATTGTTTGACTACGTAGCCACCAAGAAAAATACTTACTGGCATACAATGATGAGGAAATTGTTTCCCAAGAGCCAGCTGAAAATGTGATGAACGCCAGATGGAGGTCGAATTAATTTTCTTCTTCACAGCTTTTGTTTACTAATGAGTTCCTTAAACTGATGCTACTATGATTTTACTAATAAATGAAGAATCAATAATCAAATCTTTAATTTGGTTCAGTGGCAAGGCTTTGAATTTTCATCCCAAAGACCCTAGTTTGATGCTGCATTTTTTCACCAATAAGACGATGACATGTGTCGTCGTCTTATTAGATGATATTAACGTATTAATTATAAAATAATAGTAGACTAAAACCTAAATAATAAAAATAAATAGGGTCAGATTTAGATTAAATAAAAAAATTTAAGGACCGAACTGAATAAGTATAAAACTTGGGAGACTCAACATGACATTTATCCTTTTCTATTAAAGAAATTCAAATTTTCTGTCAAGAAGTGCTATCTGATTGCTTTATATAATTTTGTAATGGACGCTTTAATGACCCATTTTCATCCGGGCCTAGACCCAAAATCAAATCCAATACCCATCAAACCCATCAGACCTAAACTTTAACTTAACCCGACTCAATCAATCATGATCCGACCCGGTTCTTTGATAACCCAAAATTATCAAAATACCCTCTACCCTAAAACAAACCCTAACCCTAAGTTGCTTCTGTCGCCGATTTCCTCCACCGCAGCCGTCACCTTTCTTGCCGCTGCCACCCCAAAATCGAACCATAACAGAACCCTAAAATCTCAAAATCCCTAAATTAATTAACCCTAAAACTAAATTAAATCCCTAAACCGAACCTACCCTATGTCCTAAACTACCACCACCTTATTAGCCGCCCTACCTTATCCCGACAAACCCTTGAAAATCCAGCTCTATCCCTACACACCATCATCAGATCTACAAGAAATAAAATGGAAGGATTAGTTTAGATTGGTTATATAAGTACCGAACCAAAAAGAGATTAGGGGGGTTTGAAAAAGACAGATTTTGGGGGATTTCGGGGTTAAAAAAAATTGTAAGAACTCTCTTTGCATCAATAACAAGAGGTTTTCGAAGGTAAAAGAAAAATCTGTTGGATTTCATTTTTTAATTTTTATTTCGAATCACAGAAAACAAGAGAAAGAAGGGTTCGAATTATACCTTGATTTTGGGGAAGTATGTCGCCACCGCAACCGTCTAACTCTCCGCCTGAGGCCTTATGGCCGGTGAACGGCGCCAAGTGCGGGCACCGCTGAGCTGATGAGAGGAGATATGAGAGTTTAGTTTAGGTTTTTGTTTCTTAGGGTTTATTTGGTTCGAAAAAAAATCAACCCATCTTAATGTTTTAAGCCGGTAAACATAAAACAACGCCGTTTCAGGCGAACCCGGCCCGCGTGGTGATCCGGATCCGGGGAGGATCCGCGTGTTGTTAAAAATCGTCCTTTTTTAGCTTTTAATTTTTGTTTTGTTTCAATTCGGTCACCTTCTTTTTATATTTAATTTCCAACTGTTATTTCCATTAATTTAGGTTTATTTCCCTATATTTTGCATCAGTTTCATATTGGTCCAATAGTGTTTAATTTTCATGCCATGTAGTTTAATATTAATACATTTTAGGTCCCTTTTTGTTATGGTTATTTATTGTGTATTATATGTGTATATATAGTTTACATAAGTATTTGTTATGTTATATATTATATCTATGTATAATACATGTTGTGCATATTTTATATTTTACATCATTTTATTTATTAAATATTTAGCATATTATATTTTATTTAATGAATAGATGTAGTGTTGTGGTTTAATGTATAGACGTATTTATCATGTTATTTATATATGTATTTTTGTTATGTAAAATGTATTTTATGTTATATTATGTATATATGTGTATGTTATGTTTTTAAAAATAAAATATTGAAGTATTATATATGTATAATTATTTGTATATATTATTATATTAAATAACATTATGATTATTTACCTTTTATCATGAATGTAAATATATATGTGTTACGACTTTAAATATATGTACGTATATTATAATGTATGTGGTTTTGTATATTATTATTTTTTCATATGTATTTAATATGTTTTTTTATATTTATTAGTAACTTTATAATTTGTTTATACATGTTAATTTATTTGCATCATTTTTTTAATCATCAAAATATGTTTTTTAAAGAAATAAATTTTGGATTTTAAATTAATGTTTTTTAAACCTCGATAAATCATATCCAGGGCGTAAAGGGATGTGATTTTTTTTCAAGAAAACGAGAAGCCGTGTCTCGGGCGCAAATGGATGTGATTCTCTCGATATTTTCGGCATTCAAGAATCGTATTTTAAATTTTAACCGAATTCAAAATTTCTAACACCAAAACATTAAATAATCGACTAGGTACCAATTTTGGGCGGTGTGGGTTGCTAATCTTCCCCATCCGTAACCGACTCTTGGACCCTAATTTTTTGAATTTTTAGTTTCATTTTGGTGTCTAATATACCTTTTTAAAATGATTTGTGACGACTTCATATTTTTTTCAAAACGGACGGGTTTTTTTTCAAACAGAATTAAAAGAATTTTTTAAACCCGAATTTAGAATAAAAAGTAAACGTGGAACGAATTTAAGTGCTTACATACGCTTCAAAAAGGAACTAACTGATGTCACAATTTTTAGTCTAAAGGGTAAAACGTTCTAATTTTTTTTTAGAACTACATCGATATAAAATGTGTACTTAGAGGGTAATGGTGCCATTAAGCCTTCTTTATAATAATATTATAATTATTTTTAGAAAAACTTCGCTGGTGGCCACCGACACAATCTTTGTAATCAGAAATAAATCTTAAATTAAAATCCGAGGAAATCCAATAACGAAACTCCACTCCGCACACTTGAAACTCCAAAATCAAATCAAATTTCCAAAAAAATATATATAGAAGATGAGGTATGGCGTTTCAAGGAGGAAGCGAGCTTTCGTGCGGTGGTTCCTGATTCTCGGCGCTGCGTTTACTTTCGTAAGCTGGCTGCTGCTGAATCTAAGATCCGTTGATGAACCGCCATTCACGACGAAGGCGAATGGAGCAATGCTGGATTTGTCTGCACAGCTGGAGCTCAGGGAGCTTAGGGACGGCTTTTTATCTCCTGCGGCGCCGCCGATGAAATCTCCTCCGAAGAATTGCGCGACGGTGGAGGAAATGGGGAACGTTTTTAAAGGGAGGATTTTGAAGGAGAGTCTTAGAGTTCGAAGGATTGTTCAACGTCACTTTTCTATAAACGGTAATTATAATTAGTTTTCGGTTTCTTCATTATTCGTACTTATATTTACCTCGATTTCCATTGTTACATTAAACAATTTTCCTTTTCCCCCTTTGTTCCTGGAAAAATAGTATTTCCTTTTGAATTTGAAATTAGAATAATTTAAGGTTGAAATTAACAACAATCGAACTTCATCTCTTGGCGTTTAAAATTGGTCACCTAGCCTATGGAAACTGTACTAATGCCCATGAAGAATTCCTCCATTTTCATGAAATTTCGATGTGGAACTTTTCAATTAATGAGGAACAAAGTGATGGAGGGCATTAGGAAAATCAAATATAAGTTTAACCCTTTGAAAGAAGTCGACTTTAGGAAATTTTGGGTCCGTTTTGAAAGAAAATACGATGAAAATTTATTTTTAAATTTTCCATTTTCAGGCGCTCCAAGAATTCGTGAGCTTCCTCCAGAGCAGTTCTGTAAACACGGGTTTGTGATGGGGAAATCATCCGAAGCTGGTTTTGGGAATGAAATGTACAAGATATTAACTGGTGCAGCGTTAAGTATAATGTTGAACCGGTCACTGATCATTGGGCAAACCAGGCATATTGGTTCTTTCTCAATCCTTTCTATTTTGTGTTTAAATGTTCTTATTTGTATAATTACTCTTCTAGGGACACCTTAATATAAAATTCATAATGTATGAATAGTTAGAAACCGAATCCAGTTTGTTTGCATTTTCCCCGCGACGTATATACTAACTAGGCACGGTAGTGTCTTTGCAAATGTGCCATTGCGGATATGTTCATGCTTTTCTTGCATTCACTTATACTTTTACCTTCCTTTGTTTAGGGGTAAATATCCTTTTGGGGATTACATTTTGTATTCCAATCTCACCTTTACCTTGAGAGAAGTGAAGCATCTATGGAGACAAAATGGCTGTGTACAAAACTATGGAAGACATCTGGTAATGAGGATTGATGATTTTGAGAAGCCAGCAAAAACAAATGCTCTGTGTAGCAATTGGAGGAAGTGGCAGCAACCTATTATATGGTAGAGTGTGAACTATACTGATATAAATTGTTGTAGATTGTTGCATAAATAACCGCTATAATACTTCAGGTATCAAGGTACCACAGATGCAGTAGGAGCTCAATTTTTCTTGAAGAACATACATCCTGATATGAGGGACGCTGCGTCTGAGTTATTTGGAAAACCAGAATCTCTTCAATGGCACCCTAATGTATTTGGTGAACTGATGAGAATTCTCATTTCTCCTTCAAGAGATGTTGAGGAAGCATTCAATTGGGTTCTTGGTGGTGGTAGGGACCCTGATATTACGTTGCACATGCGTATGCTTATGAATAGGTATACTGGCAATCATTTCAGAGTAATGAAAATTATTAAAAGAATAAAGTTGAAAATCCTTTCATAATTATTAAAAGAATAAAGTTGAAAATCCTTTCATAAATTGAGTCGATATCATCGGAATGGTTTTTTCTTTAAGATCATACTTGACAATATTGAAGATTACAAATAAGCAAATGGAGGGTATATAAACTGATTAGGAATACTGGTTCATGTCTTCTGTGTTTCAGGTCTATAAGAGCTGCACAGGCTGCATTGAACTGCCTCAAAAGAGCAATAAGCAACTTACAAGCAGGGTCAAGACCCAGGGTGGTTGTTGTATCTGATACCCCATCTTTCGTTAAAAGCATTGTACCAAATATAAGTGAATTTTCTGAGGTATTAAATAAGCATGGGATTCTGGCCGCCATCTCCCAAATGAAATTCAATCTAAAACGATATAAAACATTCATGAATGAATAATAAGGTATACTGATCTAGTTTCACTTTCTTCTCAGGTTCTTACTTTTGATTATGAACTTTTCGGAGGTAATATGTCATACAGTATCAAGGCGTCAACAAATTTGGAATTCAGAGCGAAAGATTGGGGGCCGGCACCCAGATGGGTTGCTTTTGTGGACTTCTTTCTTGCATCTCGGGCAAAGTACGCAGTTGTTTCCGGGGCTCACAGACGTGTGGGGACTACATACACGCAGTTAATTGCTGCACTAGCTGCAGCAAACAGTATAGGTAACAATGCTCCTTGCATTCATTCATGGCTTATTGCTTTTAACATCTTATTTTGCTGGATCGTTCTTTCCGTCCATAGATGATGCAGTAACTTATAGCTCCTTGATTGTATGCTCAGGGGAAAATTCAACGGCTTCAAGTTTTTCTTTCCTAAGCAACTTCCAGGGTAATTTATTGACAGAAGGATTGAATCTTCAGGTGGGATGGGGTCATGTATGGAACCGATTTGCCGGGCCGTTGAGTTGTCGGGGACAGTCAAATCAGTGTGCTGACACGCCACTTCTGCCTCCAGCTTGGTGGGAGGGACTTTGGCAGTCTCCCCTTCCACGCGACATCAATCGGCTGGAACAATACGGTGTCCAACTCTCAGACAATGGGACAATAGATGAAAACCAGCTTCGTTCGTATTGTAGTTCTAGGAAAAATGTAGTGAAAACTTTTATATACATATAATAAGATGTAATTGCTGAACCTGCAATTCTTTGTCTCCTTCAATGCATTATTATTTTCCAGTTGGTAAGAGTTGTTGATTCGTATCATTCCATTCCCCAGCCCAAGGCCTGGAAATTCTCTCCTTTTTCTATCAGAAGTTTCCTAGAAACCTGTTAATTCCATTCCCAATATCGATGTTCCTTTCCCGTTCATGGTAGGATTCACCACTCCAGCAAAATCAATGGGTATGGCCAATGGGTTGTTTCCATTTTCTATAACGTTTTTTAAATAATTATATTCTAAAATATTCCGACTTTTGAAAATGGCAATGCCGAGGTTCATTATTGTAATCATTGCAATTCCATCCTCATGACTTCCAAGGGAGGTGACGGTGCAAACCAAATGCAATCATGACACAGTTGTTGCATGCATGAATTTCATCAATGAAATATAATAGTATTTCTAGTAATAAGATTATTCACGTTTGTGTGAATTAACAAATTAAAATAAAATTTCAAAGGTAAAAAAAACAATAAAAATTTAAGTGGTAAAATAATTAAATTGATGAAGTTAAAGATTAAAAAAGTCGTTTCAGCTTTTAAATATCCATCAACCATGCATATAAAAAAACAATAATAATAAACGGATAAGTTAGGTCAACATATGGATGATTATTTTAATTTCCATCTAAAAACTATCTCATTTACCAACCTTAAATTACTCAATTAAATCATGTTAACATGTGCAATTAAATTGCATTATCATTAGTGGCGGAGCCACATGTAGTTTAGGGGGTTAATTTACCCCCACTTGATTTGTTGTGATGTGAGATTTTCAAAGAGTTAAATGAGTTTTTTAAGTAGTTAGTGTACCATTTTTCATGAAAAATACTAGAATTGACCTCACTTAATTTGTTTGAATATGGGGTCAACAATATTTATATTATAGTGATATAAAAATCCTCGTACCCAAAGTTTATTCTGACCCACTATATGATAATCCTGACTCCACCACTGATTATCATGTGTAATTATTTTATTAATCAGATGCATATCCATATGTAAATTTAGTAGCTTTAACAAGGATATCAGCAACATTTTCACTTTTCGACGAATCTGATAAAATTCTAACATCCAAGTATAATATATTGTATTTTGTATATTATATAAATATAAATACTATATAAATTAATACGTTAATCAAACACAATATATGGTGTTTATTATATTATTATTTTTTACTAATTATATAAATATATATTTCAAAATCACTCATTTATTATTTAAATTCTAAACCCAAACAATAATAAATAAGGGTATGTTTAGATACCACACAAAATGTAAAATAATATAATTATTATGATAATAATTATACCTCACGAGTTAATAATTGGTAAAATTTTAGTTTTTTTAGTATGATCATCGATATCTAATCTATTGACTGATTAATATGGATTGTGTAATGCAAAGGCTAATTATGAGGCGACTCTTTCAATTAAAAGCGAATTAAAAGTTGAGTGGCTATAATAAAAATTTTAAAAGTTCGTGACCATATTGAAAGTGCTATAAAAGTTCATGGACTACTAGTGTAGTTTACCCTTTATTTAATTCACAACATCTCTAACTTTATTTAAGGAATCTACCGTCCCATCTCGTTATTTTTAATTGATAGAATATTACAATTTCATACAACTTGATGATATCCATCAATTAAAGATGGAATGAAAAAAAAGCTTGAAAGTTATTATCACTATCACTAATTACAATATAATTAGTTCGATTCTCATCATTTTTTAAGTTAAATAATACAATTAGTCGTTTGTTAGGTTCAATTCGTTGGAAATTGTCGATCACAATAATTATCCAAACATACTATAATAATGTAATTATGAATAATTATATTTAAATTTAATTATCTTTTTCAAATCAAATTCAATTACTCGATAAATTTTAAACACAGCCTACAATATTAATTGTTTTGAAGGAAATACTAAATTGAATATTCCTCATGGTATTGATATTAACATCATCTTCTCATGGATTGTGACTGAACATTAGAAAGGGTCTAACATTTATTCTTTTATCATTGAAATGAGATAATTTTTATTGAAAAAGACAAAAATTCAAGATCAAATACAAATAATTTGGGAATGTACGAAACTCAATATTTATTTTAGGTTTAAGTAGTAAATAAGTGTCAAAACCATTTTTTTTCCAGATAGTTGCTCAAAGTATTTTTCGGGCCAAACAAGTGCCTAACATTTTCAACGGTACTCAAATAGGTGCCTGCTGTTACTGCCTGTAATTTTTACTGTTAACTTTCTTTATCTGACATGTATCAGCTTCTT
Organism: Hibiscus mutabilis; assembly: GCA_019671005.1. Classification (NCBI taxonomy): domain Eukaryota; kingdom Viridiplantae; phylum Streptophyta; class Magnoliopsida; order Malvales; family Malvaceae; genus Hibiscus; species Hibiscus mutabilis. The sequence goes on along the minus strand of JAGYYJ010002658.1, from coordinate 51,720 downwards.
AAAATTTTGAAATTATATTTAAAAATTAATAAAACGAAATAACCTCAAATTTCACAAAATAGCCCCCAAATTTGAAATCTCTAACAACCCAAACCCAAATCTCGATTTGACTTGATTTCGCAGCCGATTGCCACGTCGCCGCCCATCACATCTGTCGCCGAACCATCACGACTATTTACCCCACCACCTCATCGCCGGAAATCGACCGACACCGTGTGAAACGCATAAATTGCCGAATGGTTTATTCGAATAACTCACGACGAACGGTGGCATAACGGACGATGAACGGTGTGTAAGTCGTTCGGCGAGGGGAGGGCGCTTCATTTCGTCGCTGGAAACATGACCAACACTGTTGGGAGTGGCCAAATTTTGGGGTTAGGGATTTGAGGACTATTTTGAGATTATTTGAAAATTTTAGGATATTTTTAAAAAACTATTTATTTTAAAAATAAAATTTAGAAAATGTTTAATACTGCCACGTGTCATATTTTTATTGGCTAACCGATTTTTTTAAAGACAGTAACGGCAGAGCACCTATTTAAGTAACTTTAAAAACATTAGGCAACTGTTTAACCCGAAAAATACTTTGGGCACATATTTGGAAAAAAAATGGTAGAGTTTGGGCACTTATTTGCCACTTAAACCTTTATTATATATATATATATATATCATGCACTGACGGTGGAAAATTTTTTGTTTTCATAACTGCTCTAATTTTAGGGTTTAAAAATTTAATTTATGGTTTAGCGTTCATAGGTTTAGAATTGAGGGATTGTTGTTAGAATTTAATATTTAGATGTTAGGGTTTATGTTTTAGGATAATATGTTATAGGCTAAGGTTTAACCTATAAACACTAAATTCTAACCATGATCCCTAAATTCTAAACACATAAAACTAAACTCCTAAACCATAATCTTGTACTAGATTCATAAACCCTAAAACTATAACACTTTTAAAAAAAATTATTTCACCGCTAGTGCATGATATAATTAATCACACACATATATATATATGCATTTATATAAAAAAAATAATCTCAAACATCAATCATCTAAATTCAATCTTCAACAATAATATTAGCAATTGAATTGATATTTAAATTAAAATTTATTTTAACTTTAAACGTTACGTATCTAAATTTAACCAACTTAAATTTATAATTTACTAAAAGTAATACAAGGCGGAGAAACTAAGGGTTCGTTTGGTTTTAAAAAATATTTTTTATTTTTATTTTTAAAAAATAAATTTTATTGTCAGTTTGCTAAAAATTAGAAACCATGCTTGATTAATAGGATAGAAACTTATTTCCAAAAATTAAAAAATACTAAAAATGATGCGTTTGATATCTAATTTTTTTCAAAAATAGAACTAAAAAATGATTATTAAATAATTAAAATATAATATAATAAGAAAAATGTTACTATAATAATAAATAAATAAAATATGAGTAAATAAATTAAAATTTTAAAAAATAACATTAGAAGAATTTAATTCTTAAAATAAAGTTACAATTAAAAAATTATTATTTTTATATTTTCTATTTTTCCTAAAATATTTTTATAAAAATAATAAAAATATTTTTTTTATATTTTTAAATTTTACTTATTTTTTATTTTATAAAACTTATTTTTTAATTTTACAATCAAACACATTTTTTATTATATTTTATTTTTCAAAAAAATAAAAACACACCTGATTTTCTAAAACCAAGCGGACATAAAGGGTATGTTAAAAAGGCGAACCGGGATAGGCCCACATATGGGTCTGGCAGCGCAGGCTGATAGTTTTGGTTCACCCACCACAACCGGTCCAACTCAGCCATCGCCCACATCATCACTGTAAAGCTCAATCAATCAAGCATCTCTGTTAATCCAAGCTCTCTTTAGAAGAAAAAAAAAACAGACAACGTGCCCTGGACTTTGTTTCCAAAAAGCTCGTGCCTTGTTGCTGACTCGGCTTTCAACTCACCCCGCTCTGACTCAGTCCTCCCACGCCCTTTCTTTGCTCAACCTGAAAGCTCCTTCCTTGTTTCTTCAAAGTTCGTTTCTTTTCTTTTTCTTATAAATATATTTTTATTTTTTACTATTTTTTTCCTCCTGAGAGTTAGAGAGTAAACGAGAGAAAGATGTATGTGATGCCGCCACCCCATGGATCGGATCAGACTTCCACCGCCGGCGGGTCGAGTGATTTAATGGTTTACCAAACTTGGAAAGGCAGCAATGTAAGCTTCCCCTGCTTTTACTTCTATATCCTATTTTGGGACGTTTAGATTTTAGAATCGTGTTTCCTTCGAAATCCTTCATTTCCCTATTTTTATTTCTACTTACACTGTAATTTCAATTACAATTTGGGACTGAAAAGAAAACATTTTTATGCATGAACTTTTGCAGGACATCATATTTAAATATCCTATCTTTTTCGATGTTTGCAGGTGTTTTTATTTCAAGGGAGGTTTATATTTGGACCAGATGTAAGATCATTAGGGCTGACCATTTTACTTATAGTAGCTCCAGTGTCCATTTTCTGTGCGTTTGTTGCCTCGAAATTGATGGATGACTTTTCTCATCACTTGGGTATTTCAATCATGGCTGTTGCTATTGTCTTCACTTTCTATGTAAGTCTCTCTACAATTTCATGTTTGAATGAGTTTTTGCAAAAGAATATGTTATTTGTTAGGATGATGATGGATAATATGGTCCCACTCAGTTGGGATTTCTATGAGGATGTTATTTCTTTTTTTCCCATTAAGTGTTAATTCATGACATCATTTTGCCTGGTGATGATTTATAGTCCCCCTTTTGTTCCTTATCGGTTAGACATACTGACTCGAATTTGTAAGTTTTTTGTGATTGTAGCTTATATGGTCTCGTCGCCGCCATTCGCATATTATAATGGTAGTTTAGTATAGTATGAACAGTGGGATAACAGTACTGATCTGATTTGCATTTATTGGTACAAGAATGGCAGGGAATTCTACCATGTAAAGTAGATATAGATTTGCAATTGCTATTCTTTCTTTTGGTTTGTTTTAAGGGCTCCTAAATGCTTAATTGGTCTCTTGGCTTATTATGGCTAATGTGTTTGTTTGCCTTGATTATTGGAGCAAATACCATTCAGAATAGCCTGGAGTGTCAGCTGGCCTGACTTTCCGGCTGGCCATTGGCATTTACAATGCATTTGTTTGAGTTTTGGAGAAGCAACGGATGTTGAACCTCATAAATGTGTTTTGTCTTCTTTCAGGATTTAGTTCTTCTACTACTAACATCTGGAAGAGATCCTGGTATAATTCCGCGCAATGCACACCCTCCAGAGCTGGAAGGTTTTGATGGGAATGTAGATGCTGGTACAGGTCAAACTCCACAGTTACGATTGCCACGCATTAAAGAAGTGGAGGTCAATGGGATCGCTGTGAAGATCAAGTATTGTGACACGTGCATGCTTTATAGACCTCCTCGCTGCTCACACTGTTCTATCTGCAATAACTGTGTAGAACGATTTGATCATCACTGCCCTTGGGTTGGGCAATGTATTGGACTGGTATGTAATCATTTCTTTAACATCCAAAGAACATATGCTCTCCCATCATCCAAAGGTAATGGAAAATATCAAAATAAGAAGCCTCCATTTTGTGTTTGCATTCTACATGTATATGCTGCATTATCCAAAGTTGTGTATACTGATTTTTACCAGTACGAGTTGTTGTTTGGATAACACAATTGGCATTGAAGATGACAATGACATGTTTTTGCTGTTCTTTTAATGGAGGTCGTGTTTTTAGAGCAAAAGCTGAAAGTAGCAAATGTTCTACATGCTTGTATCCATATTGGAGAAACTTGTTCGGAGGGGTGTCCTGCTATTGAAACTTACTCATTGTAGTCCATTTGATTTCAGCCAATCTGCAACACTAGAAACCCTAAACCAAGGTCTTTAAGCCATGGAGGAACCTTGCTTAGCTTTGCATGTTTCTGGTTGCAAAAAATTTAAACTATTAGTGGTTAAAACTGCTTGAATGTGATGTTTTCTGATTTCCTCTTCCCCATACTGTGTACTCATCTCAGAGTGATCTTATTTTTGTGTTGCAGAGAAATTATCGATTCTTCTTCATGTTTGTGTCCTCTACGACCCTACTTTGTATATATGTTTTTGCATTCTGTTGGGTCTACATTAGAAGGATCATGGCATCAGAGGAGACAACAATTTGGAGAGCCATGATTAAGACCCCAGCTTCCATTGTTTTAATAGTTTACACGTTCATTGCAATGTGGTTTGTTGGTGGTTTGACTGCCTTCCATTTGTATCTAATCAGTACAAATCAGGTAAGATACCTGTATTCTCTTACATGATTATGCTGCATCAAAGAGTCCGTTAAAATATCGTTACATTAGTTTATTTGTTAGAATGGTGTAACAGTCGGGGTATCTTGCTTCTGCAGACAACATATGAGAATTTCAGATACCGATATGATCGTCGAGCAAACCCCTATAACAAAGGAGAGGCTGAGAACTTCAAAGAGATATTTTGTTCTAGCATTCCATCATCCAAAAACAACTTCAGGGCAAAGGTTCCCAGGGAACCTGTGTTACCAACCCTACCTGGTGGTTTTATGAATCCAAATATGGGGAATGCCGTGGATGACATAGAAATGGGTAGGAAAGCAGTGTGGGGTGATATGGGGGCTGGCATCGACCAGTGTGAAGGGCAAGTCACGAGCGACCGTGTAAATGTTAAGGAGGATGAGTTGGGAGAATTGACCCCAGAAATTAGAAGTACAGTAGATGACACAGGTGACCGTGCCAGGCGGTCGAGTTGGGGTAGAAAAAGTGGTAGTTGGGAAATGTCTCCGGAAGTTGTTGCTTTGGCAGCTAGAGTTGGGGACTCAAATCGAGCAGTTGGGAGTAGCAGCAGCAGCTTGGCAACCGAGAAGCCCCAGACATGACCAATGATGTAATATTGAGAGTAGAAGAACATTGAAATCCTCACGATTTCGGCGGGGTGTTTGAAAGTGTGTGTGTTGGGCTGTGTGCTTTGAGGAAGAACTGCTGTGGTTGTTGTATAAGAGTGAGCTTTGATGTTGTATTTGTGAAACTAGCTAGTTTCTTTTGTTCTTTGAACAAGTTTGTTAGTTTCTAATTGTGTACTGACTGGCCCTGTGGATTCATTCTAGTGTTATATGCTTTTCAGCTCCAAAACTAGCCGTGAGGCTATGGGGTAAATTCGCAGAACATGCTCAAAAAGTAGGACAGTTTATGGTATTATCTGTACTTGTTTTGCCAACTCCATTTTGGGACCGATTGGTTTTCAGCTGAAGGCAATAGCCTTAACATCCGGAGTTGATCAATTCATAGGTACGAACATGGAAAATCATTGTCAGCCCCATCCCAAAAACTTTGGTTGCTGAATCAGATTGTTGATGACTCATCTCATCCCAATACCATTTATCCACTTGTGTGTGTGTATATATGGTACTGGCCAATGACAACCACGAAAAAGAAAGCAACTTGCATGGTGGACTTGTCTCTTTCTAGCTATACCACTTCATATCACATCAACATAGGACAGATACTGCACACAGCTGCAAGATTACTGGTCTCTTCTTCTTTTTACCAAATCAAGTTATAAATTGATGTAATTAAATGTGAATTTATGAGGAAACCTAACAGAGACCAAATTCTATATCTGTAAGGGAAGGGAATTAAAGCAAAGGTTAGGGTTTACCCTTTTTTTTTGTTTGTTTGTTTGGACACTGTAATGAAGCCAACTCAGAAAAGCAAACATTATCGTACACAGGATTGATTCTGTTTGCTTTAGCTTTACTTAGCCAACCTAATTGCTTGCAAAAGGAACCTTTGACCCTAACACTCACACATGAGTCTAACAATCATTGAATAATTCAACTTATATACTTCTCTTATCATCTCCAAATATATTTCCAGAATTTTCAATCATTTTGTTTCAAACAAATAGTAAACAATTGAACTATTATATTGTTTTATACTATTTAAATATTAATTACTCCAAACAAATAAAACGTGACCTAATTCTTAGCTACTTCATTCCATCATATTAGCCAACCTAAATAATTCCAACTCTACTGGTTAAAACGTTTTATATTGGTCCTTAATTATGACCTGTCCTAAATTGATTTCTAAATTTTAAAATGTTATATATCATTCCTCAAACTATCGATATGCTTTTATTTTGATTTTTTGTTAACGTGTCACTAAATCTACTAATTAAATAATAATAATAATAATAATATATTTTTGAAGGTGTTTGAGAATTGAACCTGCGGAAAAAATTCCCAAGGACTTCAAAAACAAATTATTTTTTAGGTCGCTAGTTCAATTTTCAAAATCTAAAAAATAGATTGAATTATTTTAACCGGAAGAGTTGACATGACATTAACGAAAGGATCAAAATAGAATGATATCGATAATTTGAGGAGTGATATAGAATGTTTTAAAATTTAGATACTAATTTAGAATGGTTCATATGATACTGATATATAATGTTTTAAAATTTAAGGACCAATCTAGAATGATGACATAGTTTAGGGATCTTCTATGCAATTAACTCATGAATTAATTATCACCTTACCATTCATGTAGCTAGGAAAGTATCAACCAAGCTTACAATTCCCTTTTGGCTAAATTTTTTATTTGAAATGGGGAATGATTTTATATGCATCGTTAAAAAATTTCTCTAACTTAGGTGGAAGAAAAAAAAATGCATATGACATCATTACAAGGACAACAAGATTAAACTTGACATACAAAGAAGTAGAAAAAACATAACAGAACCATTAAGGAACGCCCTCGGGGGCCCTACTATGGCGATAATACAGAGGACCATCACGATCGCGGGCAAGGAGCGGCTGAACTAAATCAGGCACATCGTCAAGAACCATTAATTGAAAATCCGGTGGGGGAGGAAGCTTCGACAAACAATCGACAACCATATTTTGCTTGCGAGACACCCAATGAAAATTGAGAGTCCAATTTCGATTACGCATCAAATAGATAATACGAACAAAGGGAAACGAGATAGTGGGAGCTTCAGGAGCGAGAGCCATGCGGATGGCAGTGGAGTTATCTAATTGAACCTACAAACGAACAACACCCATAGACCAAGCCACTTGAAGACCAACAACAATACTCCAGAGCTCAGCATGAAGCGCCAGGAGCGAGAGCCATGCGGATGGCAGTGGAGTTATCTAATTGAACCTACAAACGAACAACACCCATAGACCAAGCCACTTGAAGACCAACAACAATACTCCAGAGCTCAGCATGAAGCGCGGAGACAATGCCGACAGACTTGTGAAAACCTTTAATCCAAACACCGGATGAGTCTCGGATAACACCCCTAATTGAACCTAAGCTATTAGCTAGAAAAACGGCAGCGTCGGTGTTAAGACAAACCCAATCAAGAGGTAGAGCAGTCTATTAGAGAAATTCAGCATAGGATTGCGCGGAATTTGCCTTTAACGGTATAGCATCCATAAAGTATGTACCCTATGTGAGGCTAGTCCTATAGATCTCATATAAAGGAAGACAATGACCATTAAAGATGAAGTCATTTCGTCGTTTCCAAACCTGTCAAAGAAAAGGAAAAAAAACAACACCATGAAGGAGAACCGATCCCAAAATCTCTCAAAGTGGTAACATTATAAAGAAACCAATCTTCCATAGAATAAGCAAAAAAGGCCGTATGGTCAGCTTGCGGAATAATAGACTGCCACATGCAACGCGTAGGCGGACAATCGCGTAAAATATAAAGCACCGACTCATAACAACAACCACAACACTAACACGATGGGTCATTCGATAAACCGCACCATACACGCTCAATATTGGTCATTAATCGTTGGCGAAGAGAAAGCCAAAGGAAGAAGCGAATGCGTTGAGTAACAGGAAGGCGCCATATGCGCGACCATTTTGGGTCAGTGGCCTCCCAAGATGACTCCAACAGACTTGCATATGATGATGCCATGGTAAAAGCCTCCGTGGGCGTGTTCTTCCAAACCGGCATATCACGGTTGGTCTTGAGGTTAGGTGGCACAATACCCATGATATGGAGGATAATCGAAGGATGCAAAAGAGAGAACAGACGTGACATATTCTATTGACCATCATCATGAAAAAGGTCATCAAAACTCTAATGATCAATGTTGGGCACAGACGGATTAGTCCAAGGTCGAAGAGGCCTCACAGTCGGAACCTAAGTATCGTTCCAAAGGTGAACATTGGTTTCATCCCCCACAAGTTAAAATATGTTGTTGCCAGTAATGTCCCACACATTTGATAGAGCACGCCATAGCGGAGAACAATTTGGCCGAGCAATAAAGAGTGGGCAAGTACCCAATATTCTGTACTTCTGGCGAAGCGCGATAACCCATATGGCATCCGAAGAGCTCACCAGATTAAAAGCCAACTTTTGCATGAACACCATATTACGTTCATTGCAACCGGAGATACTCAAACCGCCACGGTTGCAAGGTTGAGAGATAGCGAACCAATCAACCAAAAGAATTTTACGAGAAACCCCATATGAACCCTAGATGAAACTACGAATGATCTTATCAATCTCAAAGCAAACACTAATAGAAAGCTTCGTTGTCTGCATGAAGAAAGATAGAATGGTCGTCAAAACTGACACAATATAAAATCTGAATTTTATTTAAACTGCACAATATAGAATTTTTAAACCTAAACTCAAAATCCTAAGGAATAATGTCAAAAAATGCTCATAACTTTTGTTTAGATAGTCACTTTTGCCCTTATTCTTTTTTGAATTAATTTAACCATCAACATTTAATTTTAGGTCAAAATTACCCACCTTTGATGAAAATTGTTAGTCAACTAATGATAAATAACTTGAAATGACTTGACAGAATAACACGTCAGCAAAAAAAAATAATTTTATAATTTATATAATTTTATAAAATTATTTTTGATTGATGTGTCTTTCTATCAAGTCAGTAACTTTGTCCATATAACATTACTATGTCAATATGTAGTATCATGTAGGTTTACCACGTCATTTCAAGTCATTTACAATTAATTGACTAACAGTTTTCATTTATAAAAAAGATATTTTGACCTAAAATAAAACGTTAAGGGTTAAAGTACTTCAAAAAAAAGAATATGGGCCGAAGTGATTATACAGTCAAACTTTAAGAGCATTTTTTGGAATTATGCTAATCCTAAATCCCAAGTAAAATTCTAAATCATAAAATTTAAACACGTAAACCCTAAATTAAACTTATAAATTATAAATTAGAATTATTTGTGAAAAATAAATTTTTATCACCCATGATGAAATATTCTCACTAGGTTTAATTAACTAGATACAAATCAAAAGATAAAATCTTTTGAAGCGTAAGGAACAAAGTATATGGTCAAGGCGGCTCAGTCCATCGTGGAAACACGTCATGCCCTTTGGGCAAGACCCTATCTATCCAACTATATTTCCTTGTATATATAAAAATATGAAAAAATTTTGAAGTTTACACGTGCCTTTTAATTTTAGGGGTTAGTGTTTTAGTTTAGGGTTTAAGGTTTAGCAGTTTAGGTTAGGTTTAGAATTCAAGGTCAGTGTTTATAATTTAGTGTATAGGGTTTAAGGTTTAGAGTTTAGTTTTTTAGGGTTAAGGTTAAAAATTTAATATTTATGTTTTTATAGTGTAAATACACAAACTTATATAAAATTATATCAAAGTTTTACCCTAAAAATATAGCTACAAATTCCTAACTGATTTTAGCTATATTTAATTAAATTATTTATCACCGGTACCTTATCCAATTTCGCCTTCCACGTCACTTCCAGTTGTTAATTTAACAAGTGGATATCCATTTCTCCACCGACACTCCCGTGCATCCGGGAGTAGCAGATAAATTAACCGTTTTTTAAGTACAAAGTTACAAAACGCAATTAGGTGTGAATTTTAGAACAAGTCAAAAAGCCATACAAAAGTGGAGGGAATCTATAATATATATAATTGAATATTCCCTTTCCCCCTCCTTAAAATACCAAACCTGTTCTCTAAATCTTCGTCATAATTCATAAAAGAATTCAAAGAATACCCTTTGTTGAGCCCTTTCAGTTTTCGATTTTTTTTTCAATAAAACAATGGCTTCTGCTCTTAAAGCTTTTCATGTCTCCGATGTGCCGTACCTCGACCGAGTCCCGGAAAAGCCTTCCTTTTCTCTCTACTCCACCCGGTTTTCCAAAGGTACGTACTTTTTAATCTAAAATCACATCTTTTTATTTGTTTCTTGTTTCTCGATCATGATTTTAATCTGGGTTGTTCTTTGTTCTTGATGTTGATGAATGTATTGCGATCCGTATGATGACGGGGCCTTTTTTTGTGTTTGGTTGGGTGTAGGGGTGGAGTTGAACAGAGAGGCATCGTGTAGGATGTCAAACTTTTTGCTTATAGGTCACAGAGGGCATGGCATGAACATTTTACAAAGCTCTGATTCAAGAATGAAAGCCATTAAAGAGAACTCCCTTCTATCTTTCAACACTGCTGCTAAATTTCCCCTTGATTTCATTGAATTTGATGTTCAGGTAACCATTCAGATTCTTGCAAATTTCCTCTCTTTTTCTGCCCCCCCGCCCACAATTTGTTGTAGCCTGAAAGAATCGAAATCTTATTGGGTCGAACACATGAATCTCAAATCTGAATTGTTCTTTTCCAAGTTAAAGATTACTGGTTGAGTGTTTTTCTTTTTTGGTGCTCTTTTTTTGTCAAATGAAATAAAAGACTTTATCACAGGAAAAAAAATAAAGAAAGCCATTGTGGTTTTTTGTAGGTAACAAAGGATGACTGCCCTGTCATTTTCCATGACGATGTTATCCTCTCTAAAGAGAATGTATGTTCGTTTTTCTTACATACTGTCTTTGTTCATATTATCATATATTTTCCTTCAAAGATTGAACTTTGAAAATCAATTTGGTATAATGCCAGGGGACTATTTTCGAGAAAAGAGTCACGGAATTGTGTTTAGCAGAGTTCCTTTGCTATGGACCCCAGAAAGAAGCAGGGAAAGAAGGGAAATGTTTATATAGGAAAACAAAGGATGGGAAATTTGAGAAGTGGAATGTTGAAACTGATGATTCACTTTGTACACTGCAAGAAGCTTTCCAGAAAGTGGAGCCTTCTTTAGGTTTCAATATTGAGTTGAAATTTGATGACTACAAGGTTTATGAGCACGACCATCTTACCCATACTCTCCAAATTATCTTACAGGTAAACATATATATACATCTTAAAAAGGATGAAATTTACATATCATCATAAATAAAGGATTTTTTATTCATAATTGCTGTGAAATTTATGACAGGTGGTGTTTGAGTTTGCCAGAGATAGGCCAATAATCTTCTCTACCTTTCAGCCTGATGCAGCTCAACTTGTTAGGAAGTTGCAGAACTACTATCCTGTAAGAACTCCAGCCTACATTCTTACTGCTTTGATTTGGTTGGTTTTAGGATGATCTGTTTTATTAATGTGTGTTTTGTTGGAAAAATCCGACAGGTTTACTTTTTAACGGAAGGCGGGACCGAAACTTACTATGATGCTAGGAGGAATTCCCTGGAGGAGGCCTTGAAGGTGTGCTTGGAAGGTGGTTTACAAGGGATTGTTTCAGAGATCAGAGGAGTGTTTAAATATCCCGGTGCAGTGCCGAAGATCAAAGAGTCGAATCTCTCTCTCCTGACGTATGGCAAACTGAAGTAAGTTGCTAAATTTTGCAACATGCTTAGAACCAAGACCTTTTTTTAATGCTTGCAAGGTTCTTGCATCTGACTTTGAGTTTTGCATTTTTGTAATTGCAGCAATGTGCCTGAGGCAGTGTACATGCAGTATTTAATGGGAATCGATGGGGTGATAGTCGATTTTGTTGAAGAGATCTCGCGGACCATGGACGGCATGATTAAGCCGGACGAAGCGATTATTGGAGAAGAGAGATTGAGTGAGGCAAATTCTAAGGTTCAATTCTCAGAGAAAGAGCTGTCCTTTCTGTTAAAGCTGATCCCAGAGTTAATACAATAGCCCAATGTCTTGTCCTTAAACAACATTCTTTTTTACCCTCAAGGGCTGTAAACCAATCATATGTTCGTAGATAAAATTGTTACTTTCTGAAAAATTACTTCACTCTCTCATGTTTGAACATTTTGCACATTGCTTTACGTTGCTTTAAACTCAGCGAGAGAATCATATAAAACAAGAAATTAAGGTTTTATAAGCACCATTAAAATTGAAGGAAGCGGAACAGTACTCCACTGACTGATAGATAACGTTTCAGAACAGAGCAAACAGAACATAAAAGGCAGAAGCTAAAATACAAATGTAAAGATAAAAGGAAGAAAAGCTGAAATGCAGCAGTAGGGCTAAGATACTAGAATATGTGACGAGCCCAAATATCGTGGACATGGAGAAACTTCATTTCTCCATCTTATCAGGAAAGTTCCAAAACCCGCAAACAAAAGCAAACCTAGAGGCGGCAGCTGCCCGTTTCGGCGGTTGACTTCCCATCCAATCGTTTCTTCTTCTTCTTCTTTTTTTCTCTTCACTTTCTCCTATCGTTCTACTTTTTGAGCTCATCTTTTTTTGTGCTCCAATGCACCTGTTTAATTTGTTCGTTTGAAAAAAAAATCGGCGACCACGATTTTATTTCGAGGAGAGCCTCCTTTTTCTTCTCACTGTTTCTTCTTCTCTTAATCTTAAAATATTTGTTTCGATTCTCTTGATGTCAGTTTAAACTTATTTTTTGTCGTTTAAAAAAGGTTATCGAGATCTTCGACCCGATTTTATTCCCGTCCATCACTCTTCGTCCACTTTAAATTTTTATGTGTTGGTTATCAATAGTACATTTTTTTTTTTGTATTTTCACTCGAGATTTATACTCCGATATCACTTGGATTGACAAGTAATGGTAGATGACCTCAATGATTATGATTTATACTTTAATTTTCGTTTGGCTTAATTGCCTCATCCTTACTTTTTTTTCTTCTTCTCTGAGTGTGTTTGTTTTGTGTGCTTTTGTTTTATTATTGTTTAGGGTAAACTACATAAACGGTCACCGAACTTTTAGGGTAGATTTATTTTGGTCACCGTACTTTTAAAATATTCGATAAGGTCACCCAACTTTTAGTTTGATTTCAATATAGTCACCGAACTTTTAGGGCAGATTCATTTTGGTCACCATACTTTTAAAATATTCGATAAGGTCATCCAACTTTTAGTTCAATTTCAATATAGTCACCGAACTTTTAGTTCGCTTTCAATATGGTCCCTCCCGTTACCTTACATTAAAAGTTGACGTTAGTTTTTGTTTTTCCTTAATAGAAAAACTGGTAAACTACACCAATCATTACCCAACATTCTTCTCACCCCTATTTTGGTCACTAGAGTTAAAAAAAATTCAATTTAATAACTTAACTTTCGAATCGTTTATATTTTGGTCACTCTCAAATGACATGGTTATACAAATAGAAAAAATTGATTAATGTAACACCCTTAACGTATACTCGTAGTACGAATACACGTTAAAGATGTCACAATATTATTTAACAGAGTTCTAGACTTGTAAATTTTTAATTTTTTTAAAAACACCTTACATAAAATTAGTTTATAAAATAACCCTTTCTCGACTTTCGAAGTATTCATAGCCTATTTTTAGATTGCTAGTTTTGACCCTGAATTGGTTTATAAAACATGTTAGTCGGCTATTAAAATAAATATGTAACTTAGGGTGAAAACTAGGTACACTGCTTAGGCCTTTTCTTGAATTTAAAATCGTTACGTTATAAACGATAAATAAAATTTTACCCGATTAAATATCATCACCGGTAATTCTTTAACCATGCGAATAATTCATATTTATTTGACTATTAATCAAACTTATACCTTTAAAACAACTAACGAATAAATTGATACATGCCCACTAGAGAATATCATAAATTAGAATGTCTTACTGATGTTTGGCAGATTGCAACTTGATCAACATGTTTGACTCCTCTTCCGATAAGTTTCCAATAACCTACGTGTGAAACAACACACGCTAAGTATTCACTTAGTGAGCCAAAGCATATAAGGTTATCAAATAATTGACATGAACATAATTCAAGGCTTATTTTTATATCTAGCTTATCTAAGTATAACTGATAAATTACTAGTATTAAGTTCATCATGTTTACTTGACATACTTCAACATGCTTCTCATAGCATAATATAATCAGTTTCTATGGCATTTCATGGCAAACTTTATCATAATTCTAATTATTTGCCTAACATATCGAACAAAGAAATACAAATATTACTGAGCTTAACATAATCGAGAAAATACTGAGATATACAAAGAGTACGGAGAACCTGTTATTTCTCGTACTTAGTACCAAAACTTTGCAGAAAACTTAGTACATAATGGAATTTGCCAAGCTCGCTAGCTCGATTACCTGCACTTTTATTAATATTTTAAATTTGATCAAAGAATACTTTATGAGACCTTAGGTACGCGAGTCATCTGAAATATGACATCGTAGTGCCAAATGGAACAGACAAATGAGTACGTACTCGAGGACGCTCTTTGCTCCTCATTTAAGCACCTCTTTAGTGCACTTAGCACTATGGGCTTAGATCCCCAAGGTAGATGTGACACCGTAGTAGTCACAAAACATACAGATATCATAACAGAATGATGCAACTGCTAAGACTCTATTGCATGCCAACTATACCAAGGACTCCCACTTTGTAATACTTGGGCATACAGATATATGTATATCATGATCAGAAGTTATCATATCAGATGTCATCAATAAATCATAATGGCAGTTCATAACCCAGATAATATCAGGTATACTATAACAAAGATATCTATCAAAGCATTGACAACGTATTATACATATTACTTGCTCTTACCATATTCAATTAACATATCGGTTATAGTGACAATCATAACATTTCACAGATAAGTTCTCATACTTAAGACAGTATGTTATTCAAGCCATATTAGCTTATTTTTTAAGAATACTTTTCCAGTCAGTGATCATGTATCAAACACATCACTTATTCTTAATTTTTTATGAACATAACATATCATAAATAATTCTTTATTCATATGTTAGGAACATTGTCCCCACATTGCTCGGCATATTACTTACCACATTTAAACAGTAGAAACATAACTTCAACATATATCATATCATGCATTCATAAATAAGGTTGGCTTATCGCAAGCCTCCCTTTATCACATGCATAATTAAGTAATAATTAAGGCACTCACTTTGGCCATTTAACACAATGCCTCGCTAAGTCCTAGTTCAATCCTTTCTTGCATAGTACCTCTAAGCTTCTTTGATTCGGACTTGACTTCATTAATCACATGAATAAAGTAAAATATTTGTTAGATTCAAATCTAACAATAACTTAAACATGTTGTCTAATATAATCATTCGAATATAAAATTTCCAAATATTTTTCTTTCTTTCTTGTACTGTTCAAAAACTCATTACGGTCCTTAGTGACCAATTTGAACTTCCAGTAATTCTTCCGAGCTTGCTAACTAACATTTAAATATAAAATGTTTTAAATTCTATTTTCTAAAAGCTTGTGCTACCTTCAAAGATTTACTTATACATGGCAGAATACATACTAGATCTTAATTTCCTTTATGCTGGAGAAACTAGATTCGATAACGGTTCTAACGGTATAAGTCACATAAATTAATAAAATCTACGGAAATTATGAAAAATCCTTACATTCACAGTCACAAAGTTGTCCAGGCAGAAACTGCTCTGTAATTTTTCTGACCTTCATTCGATTAAAAATTCATATCTTTTAACTCGGAACTCGAAATTAGTTTCTGTTTGTTGGAAACGAAACTAGACTAGTAAATATTTACAACGGTATAAAATTCATCATCTAACCATTTTTATAGAATTTATGGCAAATTTTAAAACTTACCGTGAATAACTTCTAACTTACACCGACTTCTCCTTATTTTTCTACTTGTCAATTTAGTCCCATCACTTTACTTCAAATGGCTAGAATAAAGCTTGTATTCATATGTTTACATCCTTCATTAAAATAAGCTTAAACCTTTACTCCTCTAATTTCTCTTAATTTGTCAAAATGGTCACCAAATTTCCAATATAAAGAATTTAAGCTTCTTAACTTTGCAAATTAGTCCTCAAATCAACATTATTACCTTAATTCCATCATTTTAACTAAAAATCAGATTTACTCTTTCTACATATCCTCTTTGTCGAATAGACCATTCAAGTTTGACAAGTTGTCAAAATAGTCACTAATGCAATTAATTATTGGTTTAGCATTCTAACTTCATTTTCATGTCTCTAACATCATTAATAATATAGATACATATCAAATTCATAAAAATAAGATCTGGTCCCTTAATTTTGAAGCTTGCCGAAATGGTCCCTAGTATTTAACTTAGGGTTTTGCTTCCAAACAACAAATCAAGCTTACTAGATCATTATTTCAACATCACAAACCCTAAGTTAGACTTGAATCCACAAACCCTAATCTTATCTATACAAACCGAAATATGTAGGGTTTAAATCCCAGCTCAATAACATGATTCTAACATCATACAAGCATGATTCTAACTTAAAATCAACCATGGATTCATAAAATCATAAAAGCCCCAATTTGTTCATAAACCCTAATTTCTTCCTCATATCAAATCTCATCAACCAAGCAAGTATTCTATGAATTATTTACATCAAAATATAGAGCTCGAAGAGTAGGACAACTTTGTAGTTCAAAAGATTACATAAAAACCGAGATTCGGGGCTTAAATCGAGCTTGTAAAATTTTTCTCTTGTTTTTCTCTTCACCACGGTTTTGGAGGGTATTTGGCTGATAATTCCTTCATATTTCATGTATTTAGGACATTTGTATTATGAAAAAAATGAATTTTTAATTCAATAAATTCCATTTTCCTAAAATACCCTCCAACTAGATCTATATTTCTAATTTGTCATTTTGTAACATTCCAAATAGACTTAGTTAGATTCTAATCACCCACTATTAATCAATAAAAGAAATCTCAAATTTTTTTCCATGTCCCTTTTGGGCAAAATGGCCAAAATGCCCTTTATCGATCAACTTATTCACAAAATTGACATTCTATGTCATTTCAATCAATTTAAATTTTTTTGACCTTTGTAACATCCAAATATCCATAAAATGATATTTTATGACTCTTCTAAGGTCCATGGAACTATCTCTGAAATTTTAGCTTGATCCGATTATCAAAATATTTTTTCGAACTTTATCGCTTTATAGCCATTAATACAAACTCCGTAAGAAAAATCTGGGTACCACAGAAACTTCATTCTTGGGGGTAAACTATTCATTTAAGGGTTTAAAACAAATAACTTTTGAAAATTATACTTTGATCCCTGAACTTTTCCAAAGTTTACACTTTAGCCACAAAACTTTCAAAATTTACATTTTGGTCACTAGACAAAAATTGGGATATTACAATTAATCCTTAAAAAATTCGGGTAATGAATTTTTTTTTACTTTGCTTATTAAATTTACCATATTACCATATTTGATATTTTAATAAGCAAAGTAAAAAAATTATTACTTGAATCAAATATTCCAATTAACCGTCAATCAATTATCCAATTTAATTGGTACAATATAAGATTGAGAATTTAATAATTTGAATTTTGTAATTAACCAAAATAATTTTTAAGGATTAATTGAACCCGATTTTGGTACAAATTTTTAAAATAATTTATTTTGATTCGATTAGGGTTCACAGTTTCAAGCAAAATTGATTAACTGATCTGATCTAGTATATAGAATATTTCTAAATTTTATGCATTACAATATCTTATAGTCTAATGATTTTGATACCCTTCTAATTTTTTTAAACTTTTGGTCTGGTAGAATTAATAGGTGTGAACTTTCAATTTTTTACTTTCTAGTTGTTTTTTACACTTTTATCACAACCGAAAATTTATTAAATTTACCATATTATCATATTTGATATTTTAATAAACAAAGTAAAAAATCATTTCCAGAATCAAATATTTTAGTTAACTAGTTAATCGATTATCTGATTTAACTAATACAACATAAGATCGAGAATTGAATAATCTAAATTTACCAATTAACCAAAATAAATCTTTTAAGAATTAATCAAATTTTTCTATTTGTATAAACATGTCATTTGAGAGTGGCCAAAATATGAACAATTCGAAAGTTAAGTTATTAAATTGAATTTTTTTAACTCTAGTGATCAAAATAGGAGTGAGAAGAATGTTGAGTGATGATTGGTGTAGTTTACCCATTTTTTATTAAGGAAAACTAAAACTAACGTCATCTTTTAACGGAAGGTAATGAGAGGGACCATATTGAAAGTGAACTAAAAGTTCGGTGACTATATTGAAATTGAACTAAAAGTTTAGTGACCTTATCGAATATTTTAAAAGTACGGTGATCAAAATGAATCCGCTCTAAAAGTTTGGTGACTATATTGAAATTAAACTAAAAGTTGGGTGACTTTATCGAATATTTTAAAAGTATAGTGACCAAAATGAATCTACCCTAAAAGTTCGGTGACCATTTATGTAGTTTACCCTATTGTTTATTTTTGTTGTTCATATTTGTTTTGTTCTTCATTTTTTTCTCTCTTATTTTCTTTGTGTTTTATTCGATTTAATGGAACCGGCTTTGCTAAAAAAAAAAAAAAAAGCTCCATCTTATCCGAATCAACGTGACTTTATTCAAAAAGGAGAAATGATCAGAAACCTACCCTACCCTACCCTACCCTTTTAACTCTATAAATTTGCATTTGAATTCCCTTGTTTTCCCTACAGTTGTATAATAACCAGAAATGGACTGATGGACGGAGTGTTGGGTTACAGTTGTATAAATGTACATGAAGTATACATAATGCATATTTTCTATTTGTATAAATAGGTAGATTTAACGATTCAAAAAGAAAATAAGTAGATTTAAAAAATATATTATGAATGATAATTATGGTTTTCCCTCCCTTTTACTTTTTTTTCTTTTTAAATATTTTTTTTATAAAAATGCATATTATATATTTTAAAATTTTTTGATAATCTAAAAGTGATTATAAAATAGTATTTGTTTATACATATTCTTAACCATTTGACAATGTACACACACCTTGCAGACAAAGCGATTGAACTCGAGTCTCCTAATATGAACGTCATCTGCTTTTTTACTAGGACTACTTATTGGGTTCATATATTTTAAACTTAATTTTAATGTTTGAGTATTAATTTGAGATGAATGCATTTTTCTTTTATCTTTTGCCTTTATATTTTAGGCATAAAACAAAAAAATGCCTCCAACGTTTGATTGAATAGTTATTTTGGACCATATTCTCTTTTTTGAGCAATTCAACCCTCAACATTTCATTTTGGGTCAAAATAGTCCATCTGCGGATGAAAACTGTCAGTCAACTAACGGTAAATGGCTTGAAATGACGTGACAAACCTATATGACAGTGTACACTGACATGGTAGTATTATATAGACAAATGTGTTGACTTGAAAAAACGTTACAACAGTCAAAAAATAATATTATAAAATTATATAAAATATAAAATAATTTTTTATATTGACTTATTATTCTGTCAAATCATTTTAAATTGTTTACCATCATATGACAGTGTATGCTGACATGACAATATCATATACACAAATATGTTGACTTGAAAAAACGTTACACAAGTCAAAAAATAATTTTATAAAATTATATAAAATATAAAATAATTTTTTATGTTGACTTATCATTCTGTCAAGTCATTTCAAACTGTTTACCGTCAGTTTTCTAACAATTTTCATCTGTAGAGGAGCTATTTTGACTCAAAATAAAATGTTAAGGGTTGAATTGCTTCAAAAAAAGAATAAGAACCAAAGTAACTATTCAGTCAAACGTTGAGAGCATTTTTTAACTTTATGACTATATTTTAATCAATTTTCCATTAAAACTTTCTGAGTAATGTTAGTTAATTTTAAATAAAAATAATTAAATAAATGTCTCTCAAGATTGATACATAATTAAATTAAATATTTTAAAAAACTAACTTTATTTGAAGTCCCATCCAAATATAATCTAATTATAATTAAATTTTATAGTATTTCAATATAAATTTAAAATAATTAATTTGGTATTTAATTGAGATTTTGATACAGGGTTGCAGAGATTAAACTTGGACAATAGCTACACTAACGGTCAGTTTGACATTATTTTTAGAAGTACGGTGAGAAAGTATTTTTAAAAAAATGATTTTAAAAAGTAATTTTAGATTGTTTAGTTTAAATTAGTAGTGTTTGGTATTAATATTAAAAAATATTTTTAAGTAGATAAAATATTTATTTTAGATATTTTTTTAAAAATATAAAATGTTGGTGATATAAACGATGATAAATAAATAATTTTATTTAAAAATACTTTTAAAAAAGTTAAAAGCTAAAAATGTTAGCTTTTAAAAAACACTTTTTAAATTAAACTGAAATGCACTTTTAACCTGAAAAATTACGTGTTATGTATTACTTTTATCTAAAAAAATACTTTTGACGGAGAAAGTACTTTTCAAAAGTATTAAATAAAGGAGAGGGGAGGGCATTACGTTTGATTATCATTTGACAATTCAACATAGAGAATAGATAAAAAAAAATATTTATAATATTTTAAAAGAATCGTTGGATGGAAAAGAGCTAATATATTTGATTGAAACTATAAATGGAACAAATTAAGGAATAACACGTAGACAGTAATTATTAAGGTTAAACTATAAAATAAGTATTTAAATTATATTTTTTTTATAATAAGTGTCTAGAGTATTTTTTGTTTGAAATAGATGCATAAACTTTTATTTTTGCTAAAATAAGTGCCTAAACAATTTTTTAGTTGAAATAAGTGCCTAAACTTTTTATTTTTAACTCGCTTTAAAGTCAATTTTGGCACTTTTTGGGTACTTATTTCAACAAAAAATGAAAGTTTAAGCATATATTTTAGCCAAAAATAAAAGTTTAAGCACTTATTTCAGCAAAAAAATACTTTAACTACTTATTACAAAAAAACATAATTTAAACACTTATTTTATAGTTAAACCTAATTATTAATTAGAGTTACATTAGGATAAGAAAGCTCAACCTAGCCAGGAACAGCTGTGATAATCAAGGAAAGGGCAAATTCCATTCAGAAAAGGGAAGAAACCCAGAGGTCGAGTATTAATGAATGTCATGATCATGGTTGACTAGGCTCTGGATTAAGAAATGGTGCAAATTGGGATAGACTTTTCTTCTCTTGTAGTGTTTTAGTAATTTTTATGCGTCTGTTGTTTTTGTCATTTCTTTATATTATATTGGAAAGGGGGCGGTCGTTTTTTGTTGGAATTCTTCTTTAAATGCCACAGCTGGGTTGCTTGATGTTGATCCATTCCCAATAAACTAATTGAGGGCATAATTGACCATTAACAGAGTATAAAGCTTTTGTCTTTCTTACATTCACATTTATCACATGTTTTGAATACTTTGAATTGAATCCAACGTCTTATACAAAGAAAATCAAACACTCATAAAACATGTACTTAGATTTAGTATGAATATATATCTTAAAATCAACCTTTTACCTAACTTGGAGTAGAAAACAAAGATAAATTAGTGTGTAGTAATTTTCATGGACTGTTTTACTTTTACTTTCTTTCATCATAAGACCCTAAATTGGATTTGTTTATTTTATTAAATGCTCAAACAAGTACCTTATTTTTTAAGGGTTTGTTTAAATATCCCTTCAAAACAATCAAATAAGGGGATAATATTTTTAACTCCATTTAAATAAAGGTTTAATCTTTTAAAATAGTTAAATGAGAGTCTAACGTTTTCAAATCTGTTCAAATAAGGGCCCAATATTTTCACTAACAATTATTTTTTCTTTATTATTTGATTAGATTAGAAAACATTAAATCTTTATATAAGTAAATCTGAAAATGTTATACTCTAATTCAATCGCTTTAAAAAATAAACCCTTTTCTAAACAATCAGCCTTTAGTTTTTCTTAATTTAAACTTTTCCATCCCTTGTCTCGTTAAAGAATTGTGTAGTGAGAAACAGATAAAATTTAGTGGGAACAGAAGCTGTAAAAAAGAAGAGTCAAAAGATGAATGATAATTAATATTCCATAACCAACAAAATGATGAAGCAAATCTAGTAGTTGGGAAGTAAAAACTAAAACTTTAGCTTTCATTTTAAGCCAAATAAAACTTACAATTACAACACAGTAACAAGTAAAAATCAAGTCGGAGGCTAACAAAATCCAACAGCAAAATCCCCATCTCATGATCTACTTCAAGGCTTAGAATCCAGGAAACAAAAGGATCCCACTTCTCACTTTGGGTAAATTCTAAGGTTTTCCCTCTCATCATGCACATATATACAAGGAACCAATGAAAATCGATTCAATCAATCTTGTAATTTTCTTTCACACTTCTAATTGATGACATCCACAATTATCATTCTTTTCTGGGGAAAAAATCTTTGTTGTTACCCTCTTTTGAATACATAAACCAAAGTTGAGGGAATTAAGGAAGAATTTTGTTAACCACTAAAGACGGAAGCTCAACATTTTTCAAAAGTTGCATCCATCTCTTGTAAGGGTTTGGTGTACTATTTAAACCAATCATAATGCTGTAAAGTTGATGGTATTTGAAATGGACGGTTGGGATAGAATGGATCAAATGATATGAGCCCTTGGATGATGTGTTGGTGGGTCCATGAAGAGGGGTTAGCTCTCCACTTAGCACCAAAGTGGGGTCATTGCAGAAGAGAGCAGAGAGAGAGGTCCTTGACCAAAAAGCGGTATAAGTTTTCTTACACGTTTGTGTAAGAAAAGACCCGTCAACATAAAGCAATGGGGAGAGGGGCTGCTTATTTTATTACAGTCAATGAATGAGTTCCGACCTCTCCGAGTCAGAAATAAGAAGAGTTGTTTCCACTTTGGCCAATACCCATTTCTCTCCTATATATAAAAGGAACCTCTCTTGTCTTTCTTCTCCCTACAAGTTTTGTTTTCGGTTTCTTTACTTTGGGGTTTCCTTTTTCTCTATTCGTACATGGGTTTCTTTGCCTGATTTCAATAAGCTAAGCTAGCTCGAGTTTGGTCTTGTTTGGTCTGGAACCTGAGGGGTTCAGACAAGTGAAAAACATAGAAAAACTTAAGCTAGGCATGGAAGGTCAAAACTTTGTTGTTAATGGAGGGGTGAAGATGCCCATTGGGTATAGGTTCCATCCTACGGGTGAAGAGCTTGTGGTTCATTACTTGAAGAGAAAAGCTTTGAATCTCCCTTTACCTGCTTCTGTCGTTCCCGAGCTCGACGTTTTGCAGACAAATCCTTGGAGCCTGACTGGTTTGTTTCCCCATTCGTTTAATTCTCAACGTTAATGCTTTTAGCATCAAACCTATATATATCATTGTTAATGCTGTGTGGTTTTTCAGGTGAAGAAAACAAGTATTTCTTTAGCAAAAGGTATGGAAATGACAGTAACAACAAATGCAAGAGAGTAGCTGGTTGGGGTTACTGGAAACCCATAGGCAAAGAGAAACCAATTTTGGCTTCTGGAACCAATCAGGTAATTGGGATGAGAAAAGCTTTGGTTTTCTGTGAAAAGAAGCCTTCGAATGAGACCAAGACACGCTGGCTCTTGCATCAATTTCGCCTTGTCGGTTCTGCAGAAACCCTTTATCCAACACAGGTATATGCTTTAGTAACAACAAATTTCTGCAAATCTAGCAGCAGCCATTAAAGTTTTCTATACTGCAGATGTTCAACAGGGAATGGTTTGTTTTCAAGGTGATTCAGAGGAAGAGAAAAGCTAAAAGACACGGTTGTGGCAAAAGTCAGACAAGCAGTGCAGACCACATGCGTAGTTGTATTGATTTCACAGTGGAAGACAGCTCTGTCTTTGGTCCTCCTTCTCAACCTACTTCACCAAGTTCAAGTGAAACTACCAAGGTGTCTCCCGAAGGATTATTAGATGAGGACATCAGTTCTTTTTCACAATGTTGTACGAGAAACCAGTAAAAGAAAAACCGGTTTCAGTTTCACTAGACTTTGTACGAGATCTTCTTTTTTAACTGTGTTGTGCAAGAAATGAAAAAAATGGGCCAAAAGGAGAAAAACTGAACATCAAAACTTCAGGAGTTGAGATATTGTGTTGTGCAAGCAAATCCCATAACTTATCTTTTACCCAAATCGATTAGTTTTCTTCAAATATGAAACAATTATTGTGAGAGGGAAAGGGGTGGCACAAATTATTGCATATTTTATCATCAAAAGGCAAATGATTTTTCTAAAGATGACCAAAAGTAGATATAAATATGAAAAGAAATGCACACACGAAATATAGGCATCAAGTGTGTGTTGTCTAATAATAACGCTTTGGCAATGGTGATTGGTGGCAATTGGCATCTGCACATGGGACTGATTCTCTCTCTGTGTCACCCTATATATTATATAAATACATGAAGAACTCAATGCCCTTTATAAAATATGCTTCCATTGATCGAATCTATGAGAGAACTTTCTAGGGTTCGTGTTATTTGACATTATTTTTAATGGGGCCGAGTTCTCGAGGCAACATATTTATTTATTAGTTATTTGAGTGGTTAAAAATATTTATATTATTTTATTTTATATAAATTATAATTTTGACATTTGTCTATAGAATATATACTCTTTATTTAATAAAAAAATTCAAAATGATTCTGAATAATTAATGTGTTATTATGATAGAAAGAATGGTTTTGACTGTTTTGGGGAAGGGAACAAAGACAGACACAAGTGTTTTTTTTTTAAATAATTTTTCCAGGCTTGGATCATAACGCAACTTTTAAATTCTAATAGCACGATGATCAGAATAGGATTCTTCTCTGCAGCCAATGAACTCCCCCCAAAAAAGAAACACATACATCCAGATTTCAATCAAATTATGAATTTAGTGTTTCTATTATCTTAAATTCAGAATTTAATGTCATTAACCAGTACAAATACTCAATACTCTAACCTGATTTTTCTCTTCAGAATTCTACCTGCATCATAAAAGTTTCATAACAGTATGATGAGTTATAAAAAGTGTTTTTAATAAAAAAATCTTTTATTAACATTTATATTATCAATTGGGTTGATAAAAAATATTAGGTTTAATACACTTTTTGTCTCTAAAGTTTATTTGTTTTCTCGAATTGATATTTTTTATCATTAGTGTCTAATGTTTGTCATCGTTAATTATTTTTATCTAAAAACTAATCCTCGTCCTAAGAAAATTTTGGCCAATCAGAACATGTCATGTGACAATTTTGACTAAAAATTATATGATTTTAATAAAAAAAAAAGATAAATGATATGTCAAGCCTTTTATATTTTCTTTTTATTCAATTTAGCCATATTTGTTTCTAAATTTTATAATGTAGTTTAATATTTATGACATTTTATTCAATAAATTAATAAAATTCAATAAGATAACAACACACGTCATCATCTTCCTTGTGAAATTTTTACTCAAATAATATTTATTAAATCATTTAACAAAATAACACATAAAACTTATTTACGAAAATAACACTATTTTATGCCACATAAAACAAAAACGTGTCACATTAACTACGCCTTCTGAATAGCGTGCTACATTGATGAGCTCAAATTCCTTCAACCGAAATGCTTGCCAAGTGATGGAGAAGTCGTATTTTGGGCGATAGTTGTGGGAAGTAAAAGATAGACAATAGACACAATGATTTTAGAGTGGTCCGGCTTCCTAAACAAAGCCTACATCCACTACTTTAGCTTCCCACTAAGAATTTCCCAAATCCACTAAGATTTCTTCCCCTTTTACAAGGCTTAGGAGGCAATCTTTACAACCTAGACTCAATTACCAAGTCTAGCATCCAAAGCTTACAACCCAAGCTTTGGGAATTGTTGTGCGTAATAAGTGCTACGCAATTGTGCAAGTATACACGTTGCAAGTTATAGTATAAAAGATATCGTCTCCACAGGGATTGGTGCCACTTCAAGAATATAGTCTCTTGCACTGAAAAAAGTAAAAACACAAATAAATGATTATATGAGTTTTAACTAATAACTAATCTAGAAAGCAAATAAGTAAAAGGCGATGTAATTAAATGAGAGAGATAGGCCAGGTTATCGTGAGTTGAGCTGTGATAGCCGATTGGATCGTCTTGGTAAAAGAGTACAAGGGCAACTCAGTTGCCGTGGCAACTTGCACAACGGGGTTGCCTTGGCAACTAATCGATGGTTGCCTGGGCGACTAGTTGGGCATCTGGGCAACAACCTTCAAGGTTCGGCAGAGCGTTCTTCAATGGTTTCTTCTTATCCCTAAGTCGAAACTCTAGTTACTTGCGCATGCCTTGATAATACATCACTGCGTGAATCAAGGGTGAACAACAACCAATCTTGCGCTCCTCTTAGCCGTTGAAATCCTTAACTTATTCCTAAGCCGGATTAATCTTCACCATCAATAGATTGAATAAAGATCATATTCATTCGTTTCTTGAATCTAACTCTCCCGATATTAGATAAATAGATGAAGTTACGAGATCCTCTCCCAATTCACTCGCAAACAAGAATAAGAACCAAGAATGAATAAAGTTTGAATAGAAAAGGGTAAACTCTTATTACCTAAACAAAAACCAATAGTTTCTCACAACCACAAAACACAATAACAATAGGCAAATAGATTTAGTTCATGGCTAGGTTCCAAAGAAACACAAGATAAATAATCCCTAGCATGAACCTAATTGAACAAGAAAGAAAAAGATGAATAATGAAGCTTGTCGAAATCTCCTTGCCCTAGATGCTTGTCGAAAATTCTCTCCTCTTGCTCTCTCCTTGGAGTTGACGGCATGGCCTCTAATTTATAGGGCTAGGTCAAAGTCCTTCTTTGAGGAGGAAGTTAAGTTGGAATTAAATTATCTTTAAAGAATATAATTCTTTATTATAATTATATTCCTTCTAGAACTTCTCCTATATTCTTGGAATTTAATTCTTCTTTAATCTCTTCATGGAAATCAAATTCCTTCGGGATTTAGCTTTGGTCCACGTCATCTTGGGCTTGTCTAGTCATCAATTTCGACTACCATATCACCTTATTCTTTGTCGACAATTGCCCTGGCAACTGGCTCGGCGTCTCCTTCATGCATTGCCCTGGCAACTAGCTCGGCATCTCCTTCATGCATTGCCCTGGCAACTAGCTCTAGCCTTGCTTTGTCAAGTAATCCTGCACATACACACAAAGCACACCAAAGCAGCATCTTTTCCCACAAAAACTACCAAGTTATGTAATCAAGCTCAACGATGGAAGGAAACATGGATTAATGCATGAATGGCTAATTATGCAACTAATATGAGCCTAAGTCTAACAATAATATGAGTAAAAAGGGTAAGAAAAATAGTACTTTTGAACACTTATTAGGAACCCTCTCAAACAAAGAAATAAAGCAAACAACGAATTCTCTCTACAAGATAGATGTTTGCACTCTTTAAGCACCCACCCAAATCCTAAAACACTTGAGCATACATTGACAATTAAGCTCACAAGTGTTGTCTATACAAAAAATGAGAAATTTAAGCTCTAAGACAAATTTGACATCATAATGTTGTTGACTTGAAGATCATTAGTTGTTGCTGAAGCTTGAATGTTCCTTTTATACTCCTAATTGAGTTCTAGCCATTGGAGGCCGTTGGGATTGAATTGGAGCCGTTGGAGCCTCTATTTCCCGCAATAAATACAGTTCTACAACTGTCCGTATCGGTACACGTGTACCCATATCGGTACAAGTACTAGTCGTTATGTATAATCTTGCTGCCCGTATCGAAACGCCTATGGCCGTATTGGTACGCTGTATTGATATGTGTATCGGTACGCCTTACCCTGTTTCGGTACGCCCTGCAATTTAAAAGACCGTTGGGAAATAGCCGTTGGGGTTGTTGAAACTAGAATCGATATGCCTAAAAGCGTATCGAAACGATCCTACCCGTATCGGTACGCCTAGGGGAGTACCGGTACGGTTTTTGGTTACTGGAAAATTACTATAGCTCAAACCCTTATCTGTATCGATACAAGGTATACTGTATCGGTACGGGTATGCTGAAAACGTTAGTTTGGCTACTTTAAAACGTTTAAAACATTTCTAAAACCTCTCAAAGACTTCTTAAACTTATTTTCAAGTTGTTTGGACATAAAATTATATTTGAAATCTTTTTAATTAAGTCCAAAACTATTTTTCAATTATTATATCAAAACATAAATCCTAACAATATCCCCCTTTTTGATATAATAAAACCAACTTGAAAAATTGTTTTTGAGATTTTCCCCCTTGGTAAAAATGAAATTTAAATAAGAGACTAAATTGTTAAAATCTTATAGGCTCCCCTTATTCATTTGAAAACTCAATTTTTCAAAACATTCTCCTATTTTTTGTTATATCAAAAATGGTTCAAACTTAATTTGAAAACTTTTGAGGTCCAACAGCAATGAAGAGTTAAAAAAATGACAAAAAATAAGTGATTTGTTTAAAATTGGCTCCCCCTTACTCAAGCAACATTCAAAATGTTAGTCCAACATTTATGATAAACTAGTTGAATTAAAAAAAACAAAATAAATAAACAACTAAAAATTCAACTAATTCTTACCACACTTGAACCAAAGGGAGGATGTTAAGCCTTCATTCTTCAAGTGTTTTACCTTGTGTGTCAAGAGCTTTCATAATTTTGACATTGATCACCAAAGGCTCAAGCACACCTACAATAAGACAATCACAAAGATTTTGGTATCCAAATTGCTTTAGATCCATGGGCATTAATAACACATAATTTAGTCCCCTTAGGAATCAATTTTTCAATTTCATCATTTTTATGTGAAGTACTTGATCCTTTTGGGACCCAAATACATCTAAAAAATTTCCATTTATAAATCTAGGGGCACTAGATTGTCTTACATAAAAGTTTGATTTTCCAAAATTGTTTTTCTTTTGAAGTTCATTGGAAATCAAATCTTTTTCTTTCTTAAGATCATCTATTTCAATTTGATGATCTTTTTCCTTCTTTTGAAGCAAATTTTGTAAATCCAAAACTTTTGCTTCAAATTCTTTTAATTTTGCTTCAAATTCCAAATTGGTTTTCACAAGCAAATCATTTTCATTTTTCAATTTTGAAATCAACTTTTTGTTCTTTGAAAATGAGGCTTTAAACTCAAATACCAATTTGTCATAGGCTTCTTATAACTCATCAAGGGTGTATGAATTTGAACAAGATGAGTTAGAAGTTACCTCCCCCTCATCGAGGGCCATTAAGCATAGGTTGGCTTCTTTATCGGTTGAGTCTTCATCACTCCATGTAGTCACGTATGCTTTCTTTGATGATGATCCCTTTATGTTGAAGCGATGGCAATCGAATTTATTGTGCCTCGTTTCCTTGTACTTGGAGCACTTGGGGGAATCCACCATCTTCTTCTTTTTTGATTCATGCTTTGATTCTTCTATGTTGCTCTTCATGAACCGAGTGAATTCTTTGAAGAGATAGGCTGTAATACCCCAAAATTTACAGTATTGTTTAAGGGTCATTTAGTACCAAGATAAGGGCTTAAAAGCTTACTTAGTGACTAAAATGACAAAAATGTAAAAGTTAGGATTTTCTCAATTATGAACTGTGGAAAAGAAATTTCTGAGATTTTAAGGTGTCATATGGGAGAGAACGAGTAAAATAGGATACTTGCAAAGTTTGGCTAAAATCTAAGGAAAATCTAAATGGGAATTCAAAGTTAAAATTTAGTGACTAAAATGATAAGTTTTAAAACTTGGGGTGATAGAAGTGGAAATATGAAAAGTTAAGGGACCAAGTTGTAATTTCTTAAAAGTTAGGTGTTTTACTTTATAAATAGATAGAGCACCTATAGGTGTGGATCGAATGAGGAATTACTGGTTTGATCTGATATTTCAATTATTTGAAAATGTAGTCAAAGTTTAAGTAGAATTTGATACCCAAATCGAACTAAAAAATTATGAAAATTTACCATATAATAGAAAAATGTTATAAATGTCATTTTCAAGTGTTGAAGAATTTATCAATAATTATTTTATCCTGTACATAGATTAAACAGATCATGGAGAAAAATCTAATATAGATTACGGGAATAAAAATGCAATATAAGATATTGAATTTATATCAAACTGCAAAGTTAAGCGTGCTTAAGACATAGGATGGGTGACCTATTGGGAAGGACTCATGTCAGTAATTGAGACTGACAAAAAGAAATCAACTCGAGTTAATATTATTCGTATGGATATCAGATAAAGGATTTTAAAGATAATTTTATCCGATAAAGATTTCGGATAAACTATCAGTATACTGAACCGAGTCAAAATTTTAAGATTTTAATTTTTACAAAACTATGGAATATTTTATAGGTCAACAATATTTATTTATGGAGATTAGAATTATGAGAATTTCAGATTTTACCCGATAGTTTGGAAAATGGAAAATCGTAGTAAGTGATTATTGGGTAATCAGATCGAATTTGAATTTTAAAGGCAGTTTCATAGGCTATGGAAAATTTATAAAATATTATTTTTATGAATATTTTAATATTTCTAGTTGGAATCTAACTAGACTTGGTTCCATTTTTACAAAATGGCAAAATTTTGTGATTTAAGTGACTAGTTTTGGTAATTTGGTAATTTGGTCACAAGGGCAATTTTGAAATATTTTGAAAGTACCATGGGTAATGTGGTAATTTCTCATGTGAAAGCATTACTCTAGTTTGGTTAGGGTTGAATGGGATTTGGTTGGAATCGAACTAGAATGACAACTATTAAATATAAACTCAGTTGGGGGACATTTTGGTAAAATAAAATAAAATGAATTAAAAATTCATTTTTAATTTTACATGTGGCATAAAATAAGAAAAAGATGAACAAATTTGTTCATCTTCCTCCATGCATTTCGAAACTAACAAGGAAAATAGGGAAAAAATACACAAAATTTTCAAGGCAATTTTGAAGGCTTTAAAGCAATATTCAAGGTATGATCCTTTAGAATAATTTGTTCTACATTCAATTCTCTACATTTTGGTAGTAATATTGCATGGTGTTGTGAAGAACTACTTGAATTATTGATGAGAGACAAAATAGGGTTTTATATTCTATGTTGAGATTGAAGTATGATTTAAGCAAATCAAGTGTTATGGAGTTGAAATCAAGCTTAGATTTAGATTAATTTAATGATTGAAGATATAAACCCTAACCCTAGAATTTGGGATTTTATTTAGGGTTTTGAAATTGATGATGCAAATGAAAGATTGATGATATTGGAAGTTTGATTTTGATGCTAGAATGAAAAATCCTTAACTAGTCTTTTAAGTGACTATTTTGGCATGTTTGATAAATTAGGGAAAATATTGTGAAAAATATGTTAATGGTGGATTTCAAGAGATTATGAATTTAGAAGTTTAATTATGGCATTAGGACTAAAATAAAGTCCTTGAAAGGTTTAGACACTCAATTTGCCATATAGGAAGAATTTAGGGGTTTAAGTGTAAATTCTTGGAAATAAAGAATATATGTTGGAAAAATTAATTTGAGCATGTTAGAATGTTGTCTGGATGAAAAGTGAGCCTATAGAAGTTTAAGGACCAATTCGAAATAATTTGAAATTAGGAGAAATTATTGAAAATTTTATTTTAGCATTGGAATTGGTGACTTATGATTGAAATATCATGAATTGATGATTAGAGACCAAAAATGAAAAATTTTGGAGGTAAAGGGCTCAAATTGGCAAATTAGGAAAAGTATGGGATTGATCTTGAATTAATGAATAATTGATGGAAATGATGATTTAAGCATGATATGAAGTTAAAAAGGTTGAAATGACAAGAAATGAAAGTCGAGGATTTTTTTTAGAAAATAAGAAATTTAGTAAAGGACTAAATTGACAAAAGTTTGAAAGTTAAAGGAAAATTTCTAAGAATGTTATAAACAAGTTAATGGTTTATTTGTACATAAATTTAATGTACAAATGTGATGTGACTAAAATATCACTTTTATAAAGTTAAGGACAAAAATGATATTATTTCAAAAAGAACAAGTAGTAATGAAGTTGTTCAAATTGAGCTTGAACAATTGTTTAATGTTCAAAATGGTCACTAAGGACCATAATGAACATGTTGTAAATAAAAGGGAGAAAAATAATTAAGAGAAGTTAGAGAATGATAGAAGTTAATTATGGAAGTTATGTTGGATTTGAATTATGGTAAAATAAATTGCCATAAACTTTATAAAAATGGTTAGATATGAAATTTATAGGAACATAAAAAATTGGTTGTCTAGTTTTGTTTCCAACAAACGGAAACTGATTTCGAGTTTCGAGTCAAAGGATATGAATTTTTAAGTGACGAAAGGTCAGAAAACAGAGCACCAGTCTGTTCCAAATTCTAGCATTGTAATTGACTTTGAAAATTCTTCATAAATCGTACAAGTTGAATTTGGGCTATTAATTTATATGATTGAAAAGCTTATTGAATCTAGTTTCTTTCAGAACAAACTGAATCGAATTCCGAGTTGTAGATTATTTTATAGAAATATTTCATTGAAGGTAATGCAATCTGCCAAAAAATGAAAATTGATACATTTTGTATTTAAGGTTAATTAGTAAGCTTGAAAAGTGTTAATGGAAGTTCTAAATGGTTATTAAGGACCAAAATGAGTTTTGGACAGTATAAGGAAGAAAATAGGAATTTGTATATTCGAATGATTAGATTTGATAGCATGTTTGAGAAATTGTTAGATTTGAATCTAACAAATGTTGTTTACATTCATGTGATTAATGAAGTTTGGATCAGAATCAAAAGAATGTTCGAGGTATTATGAAAGAAATGATCGAATAGAGCTTAGTGAGGCAAGCTAATAAATGGCCCAGGTGAGTGTATTCTATTTATTTATTATATATGTGA
Source organism: Hibiscus mutabilis (assembly GCA_019671005.1). Classification (NCBI taxonomy): domain Eukaryota; kingdom Viridiplantae; phylum Streptophyta; class Magnoliopsida; order Malvales; family Malvaceae; genus Hibiscus; species Hibiscus mutabilis. The sequence goes on along the minus strand of JAGYYJ010002658.1, from coordinate 18,680 downwards.
GATGAAAGAATGCATTTTTATCTGTATATATATAATGTGAAGAAGACTTGCAATAAGTAACTTTGATAATAATGATAATGTATGTTGATCAAAGTTATGTAAATGGTATGGAGTATTAAGTGGCATATGTGATACATGGATATGGAATAATGATTTATCTAAGTTAAATCGGATTTCAAATTTTGGGTATGAAATGCCCATTATTGAATTATGGTTGATAGTTTTGATAAATTGGATACTGTAGGTGAAATATGAGATGTGAATTGCCCTATTATATGAACAATGATGATTGATCTATAAGGAAATAAATTGCCCAAGTACTAGTGTGAAGTCTTGGTATAATTGGATATCCAAAAAGAGTCATAGCAGCTGCGAACCAGCACTACGGTGCTGAGATAAAGTAGGCACTACGGTGCTGAAGGTAAAGTAAGCACTATGGCGCTGAAGGTATGAGGAGCAAAGAGCGTCCTCGAGTACGTACTCACCATTAGACACTACGGCATTGTAGACACTACAGTGTCGAACTCGTATACCATAAGTTCACATGAGAATATTTGGTATACTTGGATATCCATAGGGTCTTAGCAGCTGCATCAAAGCACTACGGTGAATGAAAGACTCTACTGAGTCATGAAAGACTCTACGGAGTCAGTTCAAACACTATAGTGTTAAAAGGCACAAAATGTGCTAGGATGAGGAGCAAATAGCGTCCTTGAGTACGTACTCATCTCAGTCACTTTGGCGATGCAGACGCTAAGGTGTCGTAGACACTATGGTGTCATGATGACTCGCGTACCATAGCTTCACATGATTGTTGTATTTTGGGCTATGATAAAGGAAATGATATGCAAATGATTGCATGATGAAATTATGATTATGATAAAAGAAATGATATGCAAAATGAAAGTATGGCTATGATAAGGAAATGATATGCAGATGATTGCATGATAAAAATATGGCTATAATAAAGGATAGGGCATGCAAATGATTACATTACGAAAGTATGACTATGTTAAAGAATATGATATGCAAATGATTGCATGATAAAAGTATGGCTATGTTAAAGAATATGATATGGAAATGATTACGTGATAAAAGTATGACTACTTGTTGATCATAAACCATTGATATCATGATTTTATGACAAATTTGATAGATGATATGAATCATATTGAAAGCATGTTTATGTTGAAGAAATTTTTATGCTTATGAACACTTGATGAACATAGAACAATGATGACATGACTCTTAAGATAGTCATGATAGATGGTTAATTCTGCATATATAAATAGCTAGATTTAATACTTTGGCTATAATACTTGAAATGCAATTATGCAAGTAGTTAAGCTAAAAAGCTTAATGTACACAAGACTGGTAAAATAGATCAAATCTTGTGATTGGAATATTACATTGGTCAAATGAACTATACAAGTAAGGCAGTTCTATATATGATAAAATGTTAACAATTGCAAAAGAAAATCATTTGCCATCTTGTAGAACTGTGTTATTATAATTATTGTTTATATTATTATGATTATGTTTTATTAAGTTGTATTTAACGTGTGTTTTGTATCACACGTAGGTACTTCAGATTAGATAGCAAAAGAGGAGCTGCACATCGTTGGATCAAGTTCGCTTGTATTATCAGTAAGTATCACCACATCATAGCCTAGAGGAGCATGAATCAAATTTAAATAAGCAGCTATTTTGTATGAACTAGAAACATGACTAAGTTTTGAGAAATTAAGAATATTAGAAAAGATGCATTAAACGAATTTAAATTTAGTTATTTGTTTATTATGTAGTGATAAAAAATTAAGTCTGAAAATCAGTATAAATCAGTTAGTAACATCTTTCATGTGTATTCGAATATCGAATATACGTTGAGGGTGTTACACCTACATCTCTTCATCCCCACTTTCCTCCTCACTTAATTCTTCTTGTTGGCTTGTTGAGGGTTGTAGAGACATCATTTCATGGGTGAGAAGAGATCCTACGAGCTCTTCAAGCTTGAGCTTCTTTAAATATTTGGTTTCAATGATGGCCGTCTTCTTGCTCTCCCATGATTCAGGAAGTGAGTAAATAAACTTTAGAATGAGATTTTCTTTCGGAATCTATTCTCCAAGACTTTTGAGTTGATCGACGATTGTAGAAAACTGGTCGAACATGCTCTTGATGTCTTCATATGGGTCCATCTTGAGGTTTTCGTATTCGAGGTCGAGTAGACCAATCCTCGTCTCCTTCATCTCATTTGTCCCTTCATGGATTGCTTCAAGTTTGTCTCATAACTCATTGGCACTCTCACAAGAAGATACTTTGGTATACGCATCCAGCCCCAAGGTACAAAATATAATGTGCAAGGCCTTACAATTTAGCTCAATCTTCTTGCGATCTTCCACGCTCCTTTTCGCCTTGCTTCGTGTTGGCACGAACGTTCCATCTTCAACTATGTCCCAAAGACGGTAGTCTTTGCTTTTCATGAAGAATATCATTTTATGCTTCCAACAAGCATAGTTGTCAACGTTGAAGAAGGGCGGTTTGTCGATAGATAGCGCCATGAACTGCAGTTGATTGTTTGTTGTATCGAGCTTCTTGGATCACCTCAATAGGATGTTAATCCCTCTCGATTGAGCCTTGCTCTGATACCAATTGATAGGCTTGACGAATCAGCCAAAATACTTGCCAAGTGATAGAGAAGTCGTATTTTGGGTGATGGTTGTGGGAAGTAAAAGATAGACAATAGACACAATGATTTTAGAGTGGTTCGGCTTCCTAAACCAAGCCTACATCCACTACCTTAGCTTCCCACTAAGGATTTCCCAAATCCACTAAGATTTCCCAAATCCACTAAGATTTCTTCCCCTTTTACAAGGCTTTAGGAGGCAACATTTACAACCTAGACTCAATTACCAAGTCTAGCACCCAAAACTTACAACCCAAGCTTTGGGAATCCTCTCAAACAAAGAAATAAAACAAACAACGAATTCTCTCTACAAGATAGATGTTTGCACTCTTTAAGCACTCACCCAAATCCTAAAACACTTGAGTATACATCGACAATTAAGCTCACAAGTGTTGTCTATACAAAGAATGAGAAATTTAAGCTCTAAGACAAATTTGACATGATAATGTTGTTGACTTGAAGATCATTAGTTGTTGCTGAAGCTTGAATGTCCCTTTTATACTCCCAATTGAGTTCCTAACCATTGGAGGCCGTTGGGATTCAATTGAAACCGTTGGAGCCTCTATTTCCCGCAATAAATGCAGTTCTGCAGCTATCTGTATTGGTACGCGTGTACCTGTATCAGTACAGGTACTAGCCATTATGCACAATCTTGCTGCCCGTATCAAAACGCCTATGGCCGTATCAGTACGCCGTATCGATATGTGTATTGGTACGCCTTAACCTGTTTCGATACGCCCTGCAATTTAAAAGACCGTTGAGAAATAGTCGTTGGGGTTGTTGAAACTAGGATCGGTATGCCTGAAAGCGTATCGAAATGATCCTACGCGTATCGGTACGCCTAGGGGCGTATCGGTACGGTTTTTGGTTACTGGAAAATTACTGTAGCTCAAACCCTTATCTGTATCGATACGGGGTATACCGTATCGGTACGGATATGCTGAAAACGTTTAAAACATTTCCAAAACCTCTCAAAAACTTCTTAAACTTATTTTCAAGTTGTTTGGACATAAAATCATATTTGAAATCTTTTCAATTAAGTCCAAAATTATTTTTCAATCATTATATCAAAACATAAATCCTAACATACATTAATCATATCTTTCAAAAACACATATACTTTAAGAAAAACGTGTCACATCAACCACGCATTATAAAAAACGCATCTATGCCTTTGACTTATATGGCGCTAAAAAAGTGTATTAAAGGACCAAATAAAAATAAACTAACAATAATCAAAGTATATATTTAGCTCTATGAATTACAAATATTATTGACGTTAGTTTATATAGACGAATTGGAGAGTTAGTGGTTATTTCTTATCAATTTGGAATTCAATAGTTAAAAAGTAGATGCCAAATGAAAAATTCTATAGGCAAAATCTTTAGCTCCTAAATCACATATCAGTAAGATTATACAAAATAAAGACTAACTCTTCAATTATACCTATATAAACTTATTAATTTAATTTTTTTAGTTTTTATTTATTTATTTTGGTCATTCAATATACTCTAAGTCATGATTGATGTGATAATTTTCAAAAGGTATGACTGACATAATGTGCTTTTTGTCCTGTGTGATACAAATGAATATTATTTTAGTAAATAATATGAGATGAGTTCTATCTATTTAATAATTTAAAAATATTATTTGAGCAAAAATATTTGGCATGGTACAATAGTTAGGCTTTGGACCTCTTTCCCAATTGTTTTGGTTTGAGCTCTAAAATACAATTCATACATATGTTGTCATAATATTAAATGATATTAATTTATTAAATAAATAAAATATAATATTATAAATAGTAGGTTAAATCTATGTTTAAAAAATAAACAGTGAGTTAAATTATAAAATTTAAAATCAAATAAAGGTTAACTTAGAATTAATAATTTTTTTAGAGATTAAGTTAAATAAAAGTCTAAGACGACATATCATTTTTCATTAAATTTATATGTACTTTTAGCCATGATTGTCACGTGATGTTTTCTGATTGACCAAAACAATTTAACGTCGTTAGCTTTTAGGATGAAATAGGTAACAAACGCACCAATTGGAAAACACTTAAACATTAAGGGAAACATTATTAAACTTAATTATTATTATAATATTTTTATCTTTTAATATATTTTTATATAATCTTTAAATAAGAAAATTAAAAGACACTGCTCGAGTACTTAACATAAGATCGATATATTTAAATTAAAATCCTTTACCATTCACAATCATTCATTAAATAAATTTTATAAATATTTTTTTACATATAGTATTGTCTTAATCAAATCGTAAGTGTGGTATAATCTAATAAATATTTAATAGTGTTACCTATTTGGTCTAACTAATGCCAAAATAAAAGTACATGGTTAAATCCATCGTTGAAGTATAGTATATATAAAAAAACATGATTTCACCTCCAAATATACAAATAAAAGATCCCTAGAACTTAAAAGTAAACTCATACATGCCACTTGAAACAATGCAATTGGTCAAAATATGCTATTATTCATGTATTTTGGTAAAATTTAAGATCTAATCCTTCCATTTAGAGAGAGTAAATTTAAATTTATGTTTTAAAATAAAAGTTCTAATTCAATTGTTGATGCTATCAATATGTACAGTCAAATTTCATCAATATGCTTATTAAATTTATAACTATTACTTTAACTACAAAAGTATACTTCTGAACAAATTTTGACAATAATATTAATTATGTTGATTATTAGCTTAAAATTTTCGAATAAAAAATTGAGTATTATATTTTGACCAAATGCAATTTGAGCATTGTGGGTAGGGTATTCATGGTAAGTTAATTGTACCGTTTAGTTTAAACGGTCAATTAATTATTATAGCGGATATTGAATAATAACCTAACTGTTAAAAAATGGTTAACTATTATTAACAGATTGGTTGCAGTTAATTTGTAACCTATTACTATTTTTTTCCAAATGTTCATTGCTTCTTTCGAGAGTAATGAAATTATCCATTAGATAAATATTATATTATAAGAGGTGTCGAGATTTAGTCAATATTGGTAACATATAAGTTAACCATTAATCATCTTTTTAGCGTTTTGATTAACTGAAATTCTTTAACCTTAACGATTCGATTAATTAACTTGTAAAATGTAATGATTATATCGATTAATTATTACTGTTAACGGTTACGATTTAATAAGTATACCCCTAATTGTGGGAATTGGATTTGTAAGAGATGAGTAAATGAACATTGGAGAAGCACATTTGATATCGTGAAAAGGTTAGAATGAGAACCGGAGTCTCTAAAAGGGATTGGTTTGTTAGAGATGTGACGAATTAAAATGGAAGTTGGTTCAGCAGATAAATCAGAAGCGTGCAATCCCTTGATTCCTGCAACTCCATCATCCGTCTCTTTTCTTTTTTCTGTTTCGGGTAGTAGGAGTAGGACCCAATGCAAGTTGGGGTGCATGACAACTCACATGTGTTATTCTACAACATGCTACTGTAGTCTAGTCTGTAGTAACAAACGACGACATTTAGGTGTTTTTTTTTCCTTAAAAAAAGGGTCGGTTCCTTATTATCGAAATGAAAACGAAACTTCACTCACGACCTTACCAACAATTGCTGGATAAGTAGTTATACATCATTCTTGTTGTGAATCCTAAAAAAAAAAAATCCGTCCATAGTCTCAAAAGCAATAGTTATTGTTGGAGTGCAAGATGAATTGAGAAATGTGGTAGGCTTGTTTGCCGATTGTGTTCCCACTGTAGGGAAGGGAAGTACGTTCAAGAAAAGCAAGCAGCTGGTTGACTTGTGCGCGACGTTGGGGAACCGCCGACCAAAGTTTTCTTGTGGCAATGGGTTTGTAAAACGGACGGAATCAATGATTATTGATGAGTATACTTCATTATATTATTTATGGTATCATCTAAATAATATTTTGTTTTTTTAAAATAAATTTTCAACTCTTTTTTACATATAATTAAAAAATAAAATATAAATAATTATTTAAAAGTTACACTAAAAATGATAAATGTTATTGAATAGACATGCATGATCCATCTATTAATTTCTCGTTTTTGTATGTGTTTTCCCGTAAAAGACGCAATTAGAGGTGGTTTGCGGCGTAATTGCTGACTTTACCACTCCCGTTCCTGGAAAAAAGTAGGCCTAGTTGTTATGACTTATGGTAATCGGTAGGCCATAACAATATTTAATCTTGTAAACCTATCATTGTCAACAAGAATCCGATACATAAAAGATAAGTAAATTTACAATCTCCATAAGATAATCCTTCCAACAGCTTTTTTTTCCCTCTAGAAACCTTGCGTCGTCGATAAATCTCTTTAATATTTTTACGTTAGTCAGCAATCAGCAATTATCTAGATATTAATTATTAATCGTCAGTGTTTATTGTTTTTTTTTGTTTTTCTTTTATTTTTTATCTTTTAATAAAAATCTTTGCATATATGACACACGTTTTCTCTGTCTTTATAACATATTTTCTTTTATTTTGTAGTTTATTTTATCTGTCCTTATGACATGATTTAGCATACTCTAGTGGTCGTTTGTTGCTCGCACAAAAATTTTAATCGGCGTTAGTTTCTAATTATGATTTTGTCGGTGGTCATGCAAAGTTAGATCCCCACTCGGTTGATAGTTGTTTGCCGATGTAATCAATCCTTGATAGCAGAACATTCTGCATGATAATTTGGATCGCTCACCACTCCTCTTTCATCCGTTATGCGTCTCGATTGAATGGAGACAAGGAGATTCAGGAAGCTTCTGAATTTTGATGGTATACTTATCTCTGTTGAAGTTTTTCATTTTTCTTTATTTTTCGGGTTGTAAGAAATTTTGAGTAAATTAGTCCTATTATTTTCATTCCTAAATGCGTTGTAATTGTAATATCTTCTATGATTATACTAAAAATTCAGCGACTATATTAAAAAAAACAAGAGTTCGGGCCGAGACGGTTTTATGAACGGAAAATCTTTACTCGAGCCCACGCAATAGTTGGATCAGGCAGACTGTCTGGGCTATGTCGATGAAGCCATACAGCATGACACGATGCCCACGAAATAGCCCTCGAAATGGAGCTTTTATGACATAACCGTAACCAGGCTTTCTGGGGCGGAGCTCACTTGGGCCCGAGGCTCCTATTATAAAATTTAATTATTTGATAATTTTAGTTTAATAAAAATTTAACTCTTGTAAAGATAATTATTTAAATTAAAATATTCGAGTTTATTAAATATATAATCAAGTAAGAATTGAATTAGGGGTGTAAATGAACCGAGCTTGAACGAATAAAGTTTGTTCATGTTTATTTATTTATATTTGAAGGTGTTGTTTAAATTTTTAAATATCATGTTTGTGTTCGTTTATTTGTTTTTTATGTTGTTCGTATTTGCTTGTTTAACGTTCGTGAACATATCCATGTAATGTTCACATACATGTTCATTTATATGATCGCTAACATGCTTATTTATATGTTCGCCAAAATAGTAGAATTACACTACTAGTCTTTAAGCTCATTAGGCTTCACAATTTGACCTCAAAAGTTCACCACGTTTTCAATTTAGTTCATACATACACTAATATTTAAAATGTAAAAGAAAAAACTAAAAGGAAAAACGAAAACCAAGTCAATGAGCTTATAAACGAGCTTGTTTGTAAACATAAACGAATGTGATGCACCTTTATTCAAGTTCATTCCTTTATTAAACAAACATAAACATTTGTTCATATTTGTCTATTCATTTTAATAAACGAACGTTATACGAACGGCTCACTAACAATTCTTCAAATATTTTGTTCATTTACACCTCTAGGTTGAACTAAAGAAGAATGAGCATGTATCCTCAAATTTTTTGGTCCAATAATAATTTAGGTCCTTATAAATTTAAATATTAAACAAACTAGGTCTTGTCCCATAAATTTTAAATTTAAATACGTAATAACCCTTGCATCTTTAAAATTTAATATTTTGGCTTCTGTCAATATTCGATATTGGTTCCGCCACTACATTATTCCGTAGATCAAATAGCTATAGAAACTCAGAACGGAGGTTCTTCAATCCTCATGATCACGAATCTTCCACAGCATCTAGCTAAATGAGACTAAGGGCGAGTATACGGTGGAGTCGATTCACGAGTTTTATTTTGTCAGTTTAAAAGATTTTGGTACATATATATTAAATAAGAACTCAAACTTGTATGCCATACTTTATTCGTACACCTCCATTTTAAGCTTATTTTCTCCACCATCTTTCATTATTGGATAGACAAAGTAGTAATCCCCGACGACTTCCAAGTATTCAGCATGTGAGAATGCCTAAAAAGCAAAGAAAGTAGAATTTGCAGGTTTCTGTTTAGTTTGAAAAATATAAGTTTTACGTGGTTACGATGGGCATGAGAAGTTGGAAGAAGGAATCTGGCGACTGTTTTCTAGTTACAAAGCAATTAGTGGAAGTAGGACAGAAGAGTCAGGGTCCTCGGCAGTTGCCACCCAACACCTCGTCTCCTCCTCCAATTTCCTTTTCTCCATCTGATTCCCTCTCATTCTGCCACGTATCAGATCCACTCCCTGTCCTTACTGCTACGTGTTATCATTTCCTAGTCTTACCCTTTTTACATTACAATGATTACTTATAATCAATTTCAAAAAATTATATACGTAATTTAAAAATCTAGATTGCCATCAGAGGGTTGAAATCAGCAAAGCTGGTGTGGAAATTGAAAAATCTAAGGAAAAAAAAAGGAATATATCCTTACATATTTGCTAAATTCCACTTTTGCCTATATTCGACCACAAGATTTTTTTTTTTTGTTTAAGTAAATGAATGAATATGAATCAATGACTTGTTAATTTATTTTGTATTCGTAAATGTTCGATAATTCATTCGTTTATGTTTATTTAAATTTGTTTTTTTATAACAAAAGTATTATATTAAAAAAAATCTAAAAACATATATTAAAAGTATGTAATAAAAAGAAAAGAACAACATTCAATGTACTAGACTTCTTAAAAAAAACTAAACAATATTCAATGTTCGTTTGAGTTCATTTACGCTCGTTTATTATTTTAACGAATATGAACAAACACGAACAAACTGCATTACTTAACGAACGAACACAAACAAAAAATTTATATTCGTTTATTTGATTAAAACAAATAGATACAAACATAAAGCTTGTTCGTATTTATTTAGTTCGTTTACATGCTTTGATTTGTTTGAAATGATCTAATAATTAATTTGGTGTTGAGTTTTTTAAAGGCATTGGTGTTGATTTAACTTTTACCCACCGTTCAAACAAAAAACTTTCACCCTATATAATGCATAGCACCTAATACTTGTAGAAACGAGAAAGGTCAAAGTCAAAAGCCATCGTTTATGGAAATGGTATTGGTGGTGGAAAAATTATATCATAAATTTATCTTTATTTATAAGATTAATTAATAAAATATATTTATTTTATTATATTTTTTATTTTATTTTTTACCAAATAAATCTTCTAAATTAAATTTAAAAATAATTTTTATCAAGTGAATTTTCACTTGGTAAAAAGATAACATGAAAAATTATTGAAATTGATGTATTTTATTGGTTGGTTTAATAAATAATGTGGTGGAAATGACCTATTATATAATTTCTCGGGTGGGTGGGTAGGGCTTGCATTCTTATGAATTTAGTCTTAACTAATCAAAATTAGTTGGATCATACGCCTAATTTTAATAGATGAGTCTTTTTGACATTAATTTTCTAACTATTTTTAATTTGATCATCTAAAAGTTTATTGTGGGATCATTGGATTTGGATTCGATGGTTTTGAGTTGAGCCCAACTTGGTTTTATCCTAATCTCAAAAGCCTCTTTTATTAATAACCACTTGAAACTTATATCCTTTAATCAAACTCGAATCTAAAAAATGCCGTATTAAATCTATACAGTATACTTAAGCTTAAATGTCAATATTTCTAGTGTATCATTTAAGTTCATCGTTAATTTTTAAAATATTTTTAATATCTTTTATATTCGTTGAACGATTTAATTTAACTATTGCCCTTGAATCCTAACAATTTTGTTGCAACATTTAAAATATAATTTATTTTAGACATAAAGTCAAAAAATACCCCAACGATTGATTGAATAATCACTTTAGTACTTATTTTTTTGGAGCAATTCAACCATCAACATTTTATTTTGGGTCAAAATGGCCCATCCGCGGATAAAAACTGTTAGTCAACTGACGGTAAATGGCTTAAAATGACGAGATAAACATATATGGCAGTGCACGCTAACATGGTAACATCATATAGACAAACGTGTTAGACTTAAAAAAATATTACATCAGTCAAAAAATAATTTTATAAGATTATATAAAATATAAAATATTTTTTCTACTGACTTATCATTCTGTCAAATCATTTCAAACTGTTTACCGTCAGTTTCTAACAAATTATATCCGCAGAAATGTTATTTTGATCCAAAATGAAACGTCGATAGCTGAATTGCGCAAAAAAAGAATATAGGTCAACATGACTATTTATTAAAACGTTAAAACTATTTTTTGACTTTATACCTTTATTTTATTGAGACTACAATGCGCCTCTACCACCATACCTGATACCTCTCATTTGTTGAATTTTTAATATATATATATATATGTCAATTGTATATAATGCAGATCAAGCTTTCATACGATACTGTTCAATACAAACTTAATCACTATCTAGATGATTTACACAATTTATAGGTGGGTCTTACACATATATATGACAATGATTAATATATTAAAAAACAATAGATAAAATAGTAATTGATCAGATCTCAACCCATATAAGACAAATATATATATATTTATAAAATATAAACTTTGGAATTATAAATTAAATAACTTAATTAAATGATTGTATTCTGTTTCTCTATTGTAACCAAAAACTAAATATTAAGATAAATAACGCAAAAATTAACCAACGAGGTTGTTTTAAGTGATAAACAACTTTTTATCGCTTAAGTAAGCTTCGAGTTCGATGCATTGAATATGCAGAAAATCTTTGTCAAAAGACACACCCACCAAAGCTAGGTGTGCGATCCAGGTCGGTTCGAATTAGTGATGGCGAAGTCATGGAGAACCGAGAAGGCAACAAAAAAATTCAAAAATTAAAAATCCTAACTTGAAATTAGAATCAATTTAGACCGTGAGTCATAGTTTGATGATAAAATTAGAACGTTCAAAAAGTTTGAAAACCAATTTAAAATGTGAGTCATAGTTTGAGGATGAAACTAAAATGTTCAAAAGTTTGGAACCAATTTAAAATGAATGCCATAGTTGAAGAATAAAATTAGAATATTTTAAAATTTAGAGACTAATTTAAAATAACTATCATTTTAGAGGTGTATGGTACAATTAACTCAAAAACAAAACTTAAAACTATTTCGTACGTGATACCTTACAGATACCATAATCCTATTTTTTTTTTACGATTAAATAATAAAAATAATACCAAATCTTCAGTTAACAAAACCAAATTCAATCACTCAATAAAGATAACCCTAACCTCCTTCCTCGCATTAAAAAAATATTCTTTACTATGGGGAAAAACCATTTTTCCCTTAAAAAAGGCGATAATAAAATTAAAAGAAAACGGAAAGGAAAAAAATGGCGGATTATTAAAGAAGACGGTAAATCTGATTACCGTTTTACTTGATTTTTTTTTTTGTTATTAAAAAATTTAATTTTCATATTTTTGGAGTATAAACAGAGAAAGATGGGTGTTGATGTTATCCTTCCTTGCACTCACATTCTCAACATTTTCTTCTCTTTCTTCTTCTTCTCTACCTTCCTTTCTCCTAGAAGACGCAGAACAAGAAAAACTTTTGTTCCATCTTTAATTTTAATTCTTATTGTGCCTCCCATTTTAATTTGGTGGAGAAATCAATGTTTATATGTATGGACAGATCATTCAGATGATTTATCTAGCAGGAGTTCTTGATCGCAACCTTCTTTATTGGTGAGCACATCAGTTGTTTTAATCTGTTGATTTTTTTGTCTTTTCATGTTAGTTTTTGCTGATCAAGCTTGGGTTTGCTTTAAACTTAACTGGGTTTCTCTTTTTTTTGGCTGGCTGAATTTATTTGTTTACATATGCTGATGTTTATAACTTGTTAAGCTTTGCTTCTGGTTGATGCTGGTGAATGGATGCCGTGAAAGAAACCCCTATTAGTGGTTTTGGCGTTTTTTTGGGCTTTGTATTGGAGTCTTTTTTTAATGTCTCAAGGAATCAATTCAGCCCTCTAAGGTCTTTGTGATTGTCATTTGCTAGTTGTTATCATTTTTGGTTGGAAATAAATTTTGGGTTCTCTTGTTCATGTTTGTTCTTCCTTTGAATCCATGGTTGATTGGACTGTTACACTGTATTGATTTTGAGCTAGTTTAGTTGCTATCTTGCTCTCGTTTTGGTTTTAAAATATAGCTTTGTGCTCATTTATGTTGATTGAAGAAGCTGTTTACACAGCATTGAATGTCTTCTCATAGTATTCATCGGCTTGTTTATCTTTTTGATGGAATTCTGTTGTTCATTGGAAGAATTTAAGGCTGTGGTGGATTGACTTTTTAATTCTATGGAGTACAAGTTGGCAATACCGTGCACGGATACATTTGAGCTGAGTTCTGATTGTTTTGATTTTTTTTATTCAGTTTATATTTTCATCCGCACTATTCAACGGGCGATCATGGTGATTTTTCTTGTTAGCAACATGAATTCTACGTGCTTCGTTGCTTCCTGGTTTGGAGGCCAGAAGATTTGTGCCACTCATCATCATTGGATAGTTAGTTTGTGTTTGGCTTTTTCAAGGGAGGCTAATAATAGAACTGCAGCTGAGATGTGGACGCCATTGGTTGATACATAGTATAATTGTGTTAGTGCTATTAGTGAACTAGTTTTGTAGGAATCATTTCATTACTCTTCAATAATTTGCTAGAACTTGGAGACCTGAATTCCTTCTCTGTAATATTCTAGATGAATTTGAATAATTAGAATTGATTAGGAAATACTGCATCGTAGAATAGTAATAGAGGCAAGAAAGTGAGCAAGAAAGTGGTGGAATAACTTATTTAGCTCCGCTAACATTACTTGGTTCACCATTCTCTACAATTTTAGCCATGGGGTTGCCGCAAGTTCCCTCGGATGATATTTCCGAGGAAGGTCGAGCTGCATCCGTAGATGCATTTTTGCAAAGCCCACCACAGCTTTCAGGTGTCAGCAGCTGTGGCTCAGATTGTATGCGCGGAGGAAGTTTTAGCCGGACGATCGGGGGATCCTTGTGTTCTTCACTAGGAGATTTTCAAAGGAAAACTTCTTTGGAGCTTTCAGAGTTTTCAGAGGATTCTTTCGAACCAGGAGGGAAAACAAATGCTTCACCCAATGCTCATGATCTGAACTTTGGCTATGCCAATGATGTTGGATCGCTTGCCCCTCCTAGAAGTGCATTGAAAGTCCAAAACCAAGCTTCTAGGATTGTGGGTTTTGAATCACATGGAACTAGTAAGGTACTGGAGGGAGCTCCTTGTGATGTTCACTCTTCTTCTATTGGTGTCAGAGCTAATGAAATAGAGTCTAGTGTGTCATTAGTCAGGAAGCTACTGTTGTCTCCATTAAATAGAATGCTTTTCTCGGATCAATTTCATGGTGACCCTCTGGACATTAGCTACAGCAGCACTCAAGTAAACTCTTCTTCCTTGGCTGCTAAGCACAGGGCTTCTGTTCCACAAGATAATAAGAAAGCAAATGTTTGCTGCAAAATGAATTTCATGACACCATTCTGGTCTTTGTCAAGCTGCTTTGAACATGGAAACATTTTATATAACAAAGGGGGAACTGCTTCAGTTATTTTTACAGATGGTCCTTTACTGGAAAACAAGGAATCACATCTTTCTCGTAATTTTTCACTTTCATCTGGTCCTGATCAATCCCAAGAATCAAGTAAGTTAAGGTCCCAAATTGGAGCAATATCTATTTCCCCCCAAATTGCAACTTCACATGTTCCTTTATCTCCACTTGGTCCAAAGTATAGTGAAAGGATAACAGCTGCTGGAGGATGCAGGAATCTTAAAATGGATATCGATGATTCTCGTTCAACTCTAAAGAATTTAGAACAGCCAGTTGAAAGGTTTGACCCTGATCTTATGTTTGCATCTGAAGAAGAGGAGTTGGCTATTTCCAGCAGATCATTCGAAGATGTTGGTTATTTGCACAAAGAATTTCTTCCTTCTTCTCTGGAAAATGCTGCTGGAGTAAGCTGGCCTTTCTGTCACGAGCCAGTCCCCACGTCTCCATGTATGAGATCTATAAAAGGCTTGGGTGGACTTCCTGTTAGGAGGTCCTTGGTTGGTTCATTTGAGGAGTCGTTATTGTCGGGAAGGTTCTTTTCTGGAAAGCACAGTCAGGTTAGTTGTAAATTTAGGTCAGTTACTTTATCTATTCTGACTCTGAATAGGAAAGTTTTCACTCACAGATGACTGCATTTCTCATATGTTACTACTTATGTCTTGTATTCTTAGAGGATTGATGGTTTCTTAGCTGTTCTAAGCATAAGTGGAGGGAACTTCTCACCACAATCACAGAAACTTCCATTCTCTGTAACCAGTGTAGATGGAGACTGTTCTCTCCTATATTACTCATCCATAGATCTTTCAAGGAATTCTTCCTCGAATAAGAGTCGAGATCAGAAGCTGAAAAGAGGCCTTAGCAATGATGAACTGCAACCTGTCAGAAGTCGGTTGCATATTCCTATGAAAGGGCGCATACAATTGGTAAGACCTGCTGCTAATTGCTAGTCAGTGTCTTGATGTTATCAATTAACCAGTTAGACTCTGGTTGACTGCTTCTCAGTGCCTTGATGTTATGAAGTAAGCTTTAGTCTAGTTCTACAACATTATATCTTCTGTTGGAACTAAAATATTACCGTTCTAATTAACAAAAAGGGCCTGTCACTAATTGCTAGTCTGTGTTTGAGCATTCATAGCATTCTTCTTTAGCCTTCTACATCATGCTCTTCTTTTACTTTAGTTGGATTTGCACGTGGGACCTTGGTTGACATCCTACTAGAATTTGGTCAATTCCTAGTGGCTAGTTCTTTGTTTCCCTATCATATTCGTTCTTGGACTTCTTAAATTGCATCGAACTACAGACATTTTTATCATGTCCTTATCCTTTCTAGAGAGTATTATGTCAGAAATGGGTTATATTTCTTATTGGTGGGTTCCTATGCAGGTTCTTAGCAATCCAGAGAAAACACCTCTTCATACGTTCCTTTGCAACTATGATCTGAGTGACATGCCAGCTGGGACCAAGGTAATACGAATTTTAATCTGCATTGTCTTTTTCTTTAGCCATTGGAGACTGAATGTTATAAAAGTGATAAAAGTACACCTTACTAATTCTTTGCACTTCACAGATCAACACTATTCTATAAAAAGGATTGGTTAAGATGCAATGAAAGGATTTAGTTTTGGTTTATTTTTTGTATCAAGTTGGTGTCATGGGTGCTTATTTTTTCTGGATGTTTGTGCTTCCCCATAATTGCATGCAATCCAAATGAAAGAGTACCACATGGTGAAGTTTCTAATTTTAAGATCTTTCTCTTGTTTGTAGACGTTCGTTCGCCAAAAGATTACACTAGCATCTTCTAATCCCAACTCTGTTGAGCTGAACAGTAGTGAAGTTAAAGGCAGCGAAGGCTTGGATTCAATACAAATGACTGGCTGCAACAATGATCAGTGCAAGGAATACACTTGCACTGATGCATGTCAGAAACCTGACCGGAAACTTACCCATGGTGGTGTTAAGATCAACGAAAATACTAATGGTGCTGGTTCATTACGATATGCTCTTCATCTCCGATTTCTTTGCCCTTCCCCCAAGAAATCTCCAAAGTCGTTTCAGAGATGTAAGTCTGATCCAGGATCAGTTCCGCAAAAGACTGGCCTGGACAAGAACGGGGACAAGAGGTTCTATTTGTACAATGACTTTAGAGTTGTCTTCCCTCAACGTCATTCAGATGCAGATGAGGGCAAGGTAATGCAATTTTCTACACTGTACATATACATAAACACAAACACGAACTCTCGTCTGTTTTTTTTTAATGTTCTACATCTTCCTGTCTGTTCTAATAAGGTTATTGTTGTTGAATGCAGTTGAACGTGGAATACCATTATCCAGACGATCCGAGATACTTCGATATCACCAATTAAAACATCTAATTTACATCACAGAGGCATGCTTTTCACTTTTGCCGACTTTGTACATAGTTATCGTTTGTTTCATTTCTGTCGTCTCATCTCGAAATGGCACTAACCCCGATCAACCTGTATATATATCTTTAGTCTCTCCTCTCAAATAATTTGACGGGTTATAAACATTGTTAAACTGGCTTGGCCTCGCCTCCTTGTAGTGTTGACTGTATATATATTACTCTTTTCTGGAAAGTAAACTACCCATGCAAAGGCTTGTAAATAAAACAAGGAAATGATACAGAGCGATGGAGAAAATAAAAGAGTGGAAATCTGACTGTGCCTGATAGTTAGGTTGTTCACAAAAATCAAGACCGATGTACTGTATCGAAAAATTAGAAGTATCGAAAATTTAGAAAAAAACAGATTAAATGGTAGGTAATTAGTTCAGAAAAAAATGATCAAAACGGCAAGGTAACGGTATCAATAATTTTTTTTTTTGTTGAAAGATGGATTGTATTTCATTAGCCATAAATGGCGTCATCAATTACAAAGTTAGCAATACAATCCGGAACTTCATACGAGAAAGTAAAATGCTCAATACAATTTATGCCCCAATGTGCAAGCGAGTGAGCGACCCTATTTGCTTCTCGGCCTATATGTGTGACCTTATAGTTGTTACGTTCGGCCAGTATGACATGCGCTTCGGTTAAGTATGCTGCTGTGATCGACCTATCGAGTGACGTAGCGTTCAGCTTGTTAACCACCGCCATATAATCTCCTTCAATTAGGGCCTTTGGCCAATCATTTTCTACTGCCATTTTGAGGCCCAACGAGTAGGCGCAAGCTTCAGTAGTGTGCACCCCTTGTAGCTTATGGGCTCTCGCATCAATGACTAGACCGTGCGAGTTTCGGGCTACTATTCCAATTGAGGCTGCCCCCGACTTTGGCATGAATGTTGCATCCACATTTACCTTGATGGTACCCTCGAGTGGACAAGACCATCTTTTCGCTCGACTGCAAGGGACAGGATTACTTATGGGCTCTTGGGCTGCTTTGTAATCCGATGCTAAAACCTGCACGTAATCAACAACAGCTCGAATCGGGAGAATCTTGTTCTCGTGGGTCAAATTGTTTCTCCGATTCCATAGTTTCCAAAGGAGAATGATGAGAAGTGTGAACTTTTCCTTCTCAAGGTTCTTGAGTGCTTTCTCCAGCCAGGCCCTTGCAACTCGAGAACTGACCATTTGGCAAGGATGTCGATAGCGAGCAAAGATCAAAGGCTTCTCTAAGGGTTGGGCATTCCCGAAAGGCAAGATTCAATGTCATTGTTACACATTTTGCAAGTACCAGGGGTCCAGCCCAGCCGGTTTAAGTTTGTAGCGCAAAGGGAGGCCTTCATGACACAATCTCCACCCAAACATAAATTAGCAATTAAATGGGACGTTTACGGGTATGATTTTTAATTAAATGGTTAATCGAAAAAATTGTATCGAATAAATTAGTAATAATAAATATATATTTATATATTATTTATGGGACTAAGATTCAATTATTCAGTGTAATTTTTTTTTAATTTTTACATGTTTTTTGGATCGTTAGATGAGTAAAATAGATGACTGAGATTAACGGTGGTTGTGTGAGGATTTTTACTTAAAAAAAGTAAAAAAATAATTTTAATCATTCATTTCACCTATCTAACGATTTAAAAAATACAAAATTTTGTGTTTTACATTCAGCGTAGGTGGATGATATTTCATTATTTATAATACTAGATATAAAATGATAA
>JAGYYJ010000550.1:0-107463 GCA_019671005.1 Hibiscus mutabilis | reverse complement strand
CATAATGGTAACCCTCTTAGCATGAATAGCGCAGAGGTTGGTGTCCTCAAAGAGCCCCACCAGATAAGCTTCCGCGGCTTCTTGAAGGGCAGCGACGGCGCTGCTCTGGAACCTCAGATCCGTTTTGAAATCTTGCGCGATCTCCCTCACCAGCCTTTGGAACGGAAGCTTACGGATCAAAAGCTCCGTACTCTTCTGGTACTTCCTTATCTCCCTCAACGCCACCGTCCCGGGCCTAAATCGGTGAGGCTTCTTCACTCCTCCGGTGGCCGGAGCAGATTTCCTTGCGGCTTTAGTCGCCAACTGCTTACGTGGCGCCTTCCCTCCCGTTGATTTCCTGGCTGTTTGCTTAGTACGTGCCATCGATTAACCGGCGATGATTTGAAGCTCGTGTTTGGGTGCAAAGAAAATCGATGGAAAGTTATGAATGGACTAATGGATTTGGGATTTATATATTAAAAAATCTGAGAGAAAGCGCGGGAACTTCGAAAATTTACAAAGACTAATGCTGGACGGTACGATTATATTATATTATTTATCAACGGCTGTGAATACTTGGTAGAGCAGGATATCCGTGTGATGTGTGAGAAACCAATAGTTTTCCATTACAAAAGTGCCACGGATCATAATCCGTGACACTAATTTGCAAGTGTTCTTTCTTGTTTTAATTATGTAATTAAATAGTTATTAGAATTTTTGGTACTAAATAAAAATATTAAAATCATATATAAATTTAGTTTAATGTGTAATAAGATATATAATTTTAATTTTCTGTATTAATATTTAGATTTATATTTTTCATAAAACTATTAATGGTTTTACCTATATGATAGAGTACTTGCTTAAGTTTATATGGTTGAATTAAAGTTAAAATTTTGTTCGTACGCTTCTATTTTTTTTAAAGTATTATTTATTTAACTGTTTGTTTGAACATTATAGTGTAATTACATAAAAATGTAAGAGTATCAAAAAAATAATTACTTTATTGAAAATGTGTTTGGATATTAAATAATTGTAGTATAAAAAATACTGTTCCTGTTTGGCAATGAGCGGATAGCTGGTAACGGATTACATTAATTAATAGCTGATTGCATTAGCTGATTTGATAAGCATGTTGTATTATCTTATTGTATAAAAGTGTAATTAACTAATAGCTGATAGTTGTTTGATCATTTAAACAAGCAAAATAACATACAAGGACATAATTATATTCGATACTTGTTTAAATAATTTATTACTTATCAATATTATGTACCTATTAATATTAATTAGATTATCAAATATTTTGAATATAATATTATAAAGCATATTTGAAAAATCTATATATTAATTTAATAAAAGGAAAAAGTCTTTTTTCTTTGCCGAGAGACCGATGAAAGAAGACATGCGCTCAGCTCTTTGCGAAGCAAGGGCATCGCTTTAATCACTTATGCAATGACCTTCCTTTTGAATGCTAGTAAGCCAGTGGTGGAACGACGATTATCCAGACAAGAGTCCGGTTCGCATCAGTATAATATAAAGGTGTGAAAAAATAAAATATTAGTTTATAAATGTCACAATGTTAATATGTTAAGTGAAAAATGAAAATAAAAAAAAAAGTTAAATTTAAATTATTTTGGAGATTTTTTATAAATGTTAAAGGGTAAAAGTCTTTATAAATCTTGTATCAAAACTTTTAATTTCAAAAAGTTGTTATTATCAAAAAAAAATTTAAATTAGAGGTTTTACCTCAATTTGTTATTTCAATCTGCTATTCATCAAACATTTAAATTAACATATTTTACCGATCAAACCTTTAATATTAGCTTAAACCTTTAATTATAATTCAAACTGTTATTTATCAAATATGGCTACTATTATATAGATAAACTATATTAAGGAGAAAGAAAGTTTCCTGTCCAAAAAAAATATTAAGAAGAAAGTAGTTAGAATTTTAGTAAGAAAAAATTTTGAGGATCCTAAAAGTGATGGATTAATTTTAAGAAAAATTTTCAATATACATGGTGTGTAATATAAACTACACAAGTTTTTTATGTTTGAATGTTAGTGTCTCATTTAGGGTTTAATTTATTATCGCATATACAAGAGGTGATTTTTTTTGTTTTTACATGCGCTTTAATTTTAGGATTGTAGGTTTTAGTTTAGAGTTTAGGAGTTTTAGTGTAGGGGATTGGAATTTAGGGTTTAGGTTTTAGGGTAATATAGTAAGAATTCAGGTTTTAGCTAATAAACCCTAAATTTTAACCCTAAACCTAAAATGCTATCATTAACCCCTAAATTTAAAACTACTAAATGAAGTCTATAAACCTTAAAACTAATGTGTTTGTGTATACAAAGTTTCCACGCACGTTTGTGCATGGAATAATTACCCTTAATTGGTATGGTTTATACTTTAGATTTTTATGGTTTAATTTTATACGGTGTAAGGCTTAAAGATTTATATTTTAATTTTAAATAATAAATTCATAAGATTATACAACATGTACATATGTAAAAAAAAAAAAAGTTGCTCTTGATTTTAAACAAATAATAGTAGAGGGACTAAATCCACACAAAACAAACAGTACATGGACGATTTATAACTTTATAGTTAATAAATTAAACATTGCATAAAAAGGAAAGATTTGGCGGAAATGTATGCAATCATTTCTAAAATCGTATTACGAAAAAAAGGGGGAAATTTAATGATTTTATTTATAATTATCTTTGATAAAAAATATTATAATTACCGATATGTATCCGTTCATCAATTAATTTGAATCAAATATTAAAAAACATATTAAGAAATTATCTTTAAAATCCAAATCGATGAAAGTAACCATAAACTTGCATTTAATATCAAAAATAAAATAAAAAGTCGAAATAAAAATTAAGATAAAATACAACAAGAATGGAAAAATAAAACTTGACTTTGACAACAAGATCTCTCGGATTTGGGGAGAGGTGATATTACAATTTCAAAACTATAAAATGGATTCAATTTAATTATATACATTATTTTCATTAATCGTAATCTCGTTACAACATGAACTAATTTGATGATTATTTATTGTATTCAATAATTAAGTTTACCCAATATAAAAACAATCAAAATTAAAGGTTTAATTATGAAAAATAGTTGTGATAGCTTTTTAATTTCAGGGTTTAGAGATTTAGGCTATGGTTTAGAGTTTATAGGTTTATGTTGTAGGGTGTAGAATTTAAGGTTTATGGTTAGAATTTATAGTTTAAGGTTTAGGTTTTAAAGGATGAAAATCGTTTGCTCTCTAACCATGCCTCCTTTGGTGCCCTACTTATATTAGTGGGTTTAGGATTTAGGGTTAGGATTTAAGGAATTATGGGTAGGGTGTAAGGTTTAGGATGTGGAAATTAGGGTTATGATTTAGAATTTAATTTTTAAGTGTTTTTTTAGTGTGGGCATATAAAGAGGCATGGTTAGGGACAGAGAATTTTTGTTTGGTATTAGGGTGTTAGAGCTAGTGATTTAAGTTTTAGATTTTATATCTTAAAAATGAAGAGTTATGTAAATTTTTTTACACAGCTTGTATATCAAAATATAACTCTTTAATTATATGTACGATTGTAATAAAATTAAAATTAACAAATCATCTTATAGATCAACTCAAAAATTATGTGTAATATTAAAATTTATATATTCCAAAAGGGAAATAAAATACGAGAATAATTTCTATGAATTGTATGTTTGAAATGAATTGTGCATTCATTTTTGTGGCAAATTCGTAAAATTAAAGAAGGGAATGGAAAATAAAAACACACTTCATATAATTAGAAGAATAAACACATAATCATTATAAAAATCCTATCGAAATCAAATAAACATTTATTTTCGTAAGAAGAATCAAAACATAATATGCATAGAGAGATTCATTAATCGATTAAGTGACCAAAAATATTATATTATCTCATTTTATATGAGTTCAAATCTCGATACTTATATTAAGAATATAATACTTTTTTCTTAAATTGAAAAGAAAAAAACATAATACCTAAATTTTAAAATAAAAAAATCAGACCTTAAATTATGCACTGCGAGCTAACATGTGTTTTTTGAGCCTCCAAGCTTCCTTCAACCGATAAATGAACTCCTCAACTTTTGCATCAATTTCGTTCGACAACGGAATACAGTCGTCTTCACTCTGACATTTTAATATTTCATTTTCATTGTTATCGTTGTTACTCAAAAACTCAATTTCTGGTATAACTGAACCAATAATTTTACATAAAACAATTTTTTTTTTCTGAAAAATGATCGCCATTATTCATTTTATTTAAGAACAAAATCGTTTTCGACCTTAACTGTTTCCAACAATAACAATGATGATCATCGACAATAGTTCGATAAAACAAATAACGATAATTTCTCCATGAGAATAGTCATCCATTAAATATACTCGTAAGATATACTGTATTAAAATTATCAACCTTTAGAAATTCACAATTCCTACTATATGTAACAAGTTTCTGAACGTATGGATAGCACATACATGCTTTGAACTGTAACATACTTTTTTACCATATATCCTGATCCTCCCTCTGTAGTTGCACTGAATGCCCTTCAACATGTACTTACTAAGACCGTCTCTTCCTCGGGATAGAATCTTTCGATGCGCTTCGGGTTTGCTTCATAATTCTCTTTGAATCTTGAATAGTCGTTACCTGCCTTCACCTCGAAGAAGGCGGTTTAGACTTGTGATTCATTGATATTTCTCTTAATGGAGTAGTTGGTTCAGGCAGCGGACGGCATTCGGTTTGTCTCATGAAAGAGCTTGATATTTTTGCAGGGGCTAATTTCTGCTCACTCTTTGAAGCAATGTCATCATTCTGAAAACTAACTTGCTCGAGTTTGGGAACCGGATGGTTCTTTGGTGGGGAATCGGAATCAGACGAGGAAGGGCTGGTGGTACTATCCATGTCGTAAAGGAGGTTATCGGTCATCAGTGGAATTTGCCAATAGTTTGGACTGGAGGTAGAGGAGGAAGGTCTAAGAACTACTTACCTTTTGTTCTAGAACCGCCATGTCCTTCAATTGAGTAATTATCGTGTTCTTTCTGCGTATAATGTCCTCCAACTCTGATATCCTCTGTTATCAGAAAACGCTTACACTCGAAGAAACCGAGGGGCAAAGTTTAGCTACTGAAAATGGTGAACAAAAATGAAAATTACCTTCAAACTAGCCATATTGGATGACTGGACTGAAGTGTTTAGCTCCTTTATGATCACATCCTTGTCTTCGCATTCCCTCTTAAGATTGAAGATATCTTGTTCAGCTGCAAAAGAGCATGCACAACATCAAACTAACGAAACGTTGAAGCCGTTGACAATGATCATAAATCAGATTCCGGCAATACGAAATATGTAAATCCTCCATCACCTGGATTACAGATGCAGACGTGACACTCGAAGTCCAGTCCCACAAATCAGACATGCGGCGCTCCTCGTGTTTGGTCTCATTTGGCAATGCTGTCTCACTCCCACCCGAGTTTTTCACAATGTAGTCACCCTGACACATCAATAAACAAGGGAAAACAAAATCAGTTCAATCAAATGACAAAACAAGATAATTTACTTGCAACCTCCATGAATCAGATTCTTACTTTAAACTGTTCTCGATGCTGATGGCAAATCCAACAACCACAGTCATCAACCTGCACACTCCCAGACCCAAAAGTTCCATTCCATGAGGATTCTACGTCGGTTTTAGCCCATGTTCCCGGCTTCTCATCGGTGTTGTTCAGCTGTTCACATAGATTATCTACCTTCTGCTGCATGCTCGAAAGCACCTCATCCTGCAAATCCGTTTGTATAAAATTATATTAGTTCGATTCATGACAATTCTGCACATAAATGACTCACGAGAAGTTCGAATCCAGATAAAAATAATCGAATCCGAGACATCTGAATTTGAATTTTAAGTGTGGAAGTAATTAACTTAAGCAAATGTATTTGTACCTGATCAAAGAAAATAAAAGCAATCTAACAATGTAGATGTTTTCTTAATCACACAAAACGGAATCAAAACTTGGCTAGATTAACAATAAACCATTGCGTTAATTAAACACTAAAACTCCATAGATTAATAAATTGAACAGTAACACTATTATTTTAAAGTGAAAAGGAAACAGAATTACCCAAACAATTCCTAATTAAAATTAAACAGTAAATCGGAAAACAAACCCTAAGCTCGACCGATTTTGTGAGTTGGCTAATCACCCAGTTCTTCTTAGACTCGGCACTCGCCACGATCAAGAACCTTTCATTGGGTCTAAAGAGTTCCCAGGCCAAAGCCTCCTCGCGGCCCAAACCGCCTCCTATAGCTCGAGCCGAGCTGGCTTCCTCGGCATTCAAGAGGCGTCCCTGGAGAGAAAGCCAAGCCAGCCGCCTAGCGGACGAAGGAACAACCGGGCGCCTCGGCTGGGAGAAGCTGGAGGAAAGGCGCCGAGGGCAAGGAGAAAACGGGGAAAGAGAGACCGACGTTGGTGGTGCCACTGCCATGTCAGCTGAACCGGCTTCTTCCATGGTTCGAACCACGGAGAGAAAAGATCAAAAAAAAGGAGCGTTGTGTTGAGTCAATAAAAGATCTGATTGATTTGCTAATTGGTATGAAATTAGGAAACAATTTTGAATTTCAATCCTTTTAAAATGACGGATTTTGTTTCGCCATTTAACAAGTGATGCAATTTCAAAAGGAAAATTATATGAGAGGGAAAGTGAGGAGAGAAACTGGGGAAGGTGACCGTTAGAAACTTTTGAATTGCCTCGTTGGCTGACTGAGATAATGACAAGTGTAATTACACCATTTGTTTTGGCTGTTTATTTTTGGTTACTATTTAAAGGATGGAACTTGTCTGTTAACATTTTGGTATCTTATTTTAAAAAAAATAAGTTTAGAGTTTATAATTTAAAGTTTATAATTTTGGATTTTAAAATTTAAGGTTAAAATTTAATTTTTTAATATTTTTTATTATACAATATAAAAAAGATATAATTACTGGCAGAATATTTTTGTTCCCATCTAAAAGGGTTTCAAATTCAAATATTTTAAAACACTCATTCTCTTTTGTAGGAAGAAAATATATTATAAAAAAGGGAACTTCGAGATTTTTTACCTACCTAATTGTAAAATTTATGCAATTAATTTCTTTTCTCAGATTTAATTGGTTAATATAATTCATATTTTGAACAATTGTTTAATATAATTCTAAGAACTTCACAAATACGTGCATAAGTGTGGAATTTTTTAAGATATTAATTTATTCCTTATAATATTATATGCACTATTTTATATATTTTTACCTGTGATACAAAAATTGAACTAATGTTTAAATCAGTCAAGTTCGGTTCAACTGGTAAATTTAACGATAGTTAAATAAAATATAAAAATATTTAAATCGATTCAATCGAATTAATTTGCTTAATCCGATTTATCCGAATGTAGTAACTTGAGTTTATAACGCAAATGGGAACTAAATTTTTGTGACATCCCTGCATCTAAAACAATATTATTTTCTTTAAAAAAAGGAAAAATGAAATGAGTAATGACAACATTTTGAAGTAGGTTTGAAGAGTGAGCAAGGAGCAGAAAACAAGGCAATGTCCTTGTTTGGAGGCATGTCTTGCGCCGCACATGGCTTAAACCCCAAGCAATTGGGCCGCCAGCCCGACAATTACTAAACAACTGGACGGTGTCGTGTCGTTAAACCTTTGTGAGTCAGAGTCAACAGAATCACTGTTATTGACTCCCCTGGATACTACCTCCACACAGCCTGGCCCTGCCCTGCCCTGCCCTGACCCTGACCCCACCGCCCTATTTTATTTTAGGCTTAAAGTATAAAATAAGTATTTAAATTATATTTTTTTTTAAATATATAATATTTTTTTGATTGAAGTGTTTAAAATTTTATTTTTAACTTATTTTAAAGTTAACTAAAGCTTATACTTTGGTTAGAAAAAAATTAGGCAATTATTTCAACCAAAAAAATAAAAAAATTTATTTCGAAAAATAAGTAGAGTTTGAACTCTTATTTGTAGTTAAGCCTTTATTTTACTACTAATGTTAGCTTATATATTTTGAGGTTTAAATCGAAACATAATTAATTTAGACCGTTTGATCTTACGTGTAACAATTAAGTTGATTTTTTCTCTGACAAATTCTAATCTATTTAGAGAAGAGGGGAATAAGACTCTAGGTAGGGATGTTCAAAATCAGCCCAATGGGTACCCAATGGCCCAATAAACTCATAATTTAAGTTAAAAAAGTAGAATGAATGATAAAATATAGTAATAATATAGTTGTGATATTAGGCTTATTGGGCCTTTGTGTACCTGTTGGGCTAGTTTTGAACACCTTTAACTCTCGGGAAAGAAAGGAGGAGCTCCTAGTGAGTCTAAAATCCATGACTTAAGAGAATTTAAGAGGACAAAGATGAACAGATTCGTCTACCGACCAAATATGCTTGCTCAACAATTAAATTGAATTAAATCGACGTAAATATATTATTTTTAACTGCATTGAAAGTTTCTGAGAATCAATAATAATAATCCAGAAATTTCGAATCTGTCTTAACTCATTTTTATTGAATTATATAACTAATATATTTTTTGTATAATTCATGTTTATTAAATAGTTTATGTTCAAAAGTCGTAATTTTTTTAATAACATTATCTTTAAGGTCCAAACATGAGTTATCGAATTATGCAACTAATATATGATAGACTCGATGGCCGAAGCGCTCTCTCTACGCAGTCGCACATGTATGTAGCACATGCTAAATGTTAATCATGCAACAACAGGAAAGCCATGATTGATGTTCATTTGTTCTGATAATCGTAGCTTTTAAATAGGTTTTATAAGATAGAACATGCATAAACCCTCTTAATTATACTGATTATATTAAATTATAAAAGACGGGCTTATTATTTATCACTATGTTTTAATGGGTGAGTCTTTCAGCGAAGATTTTCTATATATACAACTTATCGAACTCAAAATTTACTTAAGCGATATAAAACTGCTTACTACTTGGATCAACTCAATAGTCACTAATAATCCTTTTTAATTAATTAGTTTATGTCTTTTTTTATAATGAGCTTGCCATTATAGATTGTAATAAATTGAATAGGCCCTCAACAATTAATTTTTAAACATTTGCACTGTTTTTAATTGCACTATACGTCTCTAAAATTATGATTATTATATAAATCGGTCCTCAATTTTTTAAATATTCAATATAACTTTAAACTGAGGCTGTCATTTTAAATTGATCCAAAACGTTTAAATATTTCAGTTTCATCCTAAACCAGAACTTTTATTTTAAATTGGTTCTTGAACCTTATACAATCTAGTTTCGTCCTCAAATTATCAACATATGTTTAATTATAACTCATGTTAATTGTCATGTGTATTCAAGGTCGTCTCGAATAGGAGAGCAACACAAGCTCTAACTCAAGGCCAAATCTTCTAAATGTGTTATTATGTCAATTTTTAATAATTATTATATCATCATCCGTTAAATTTTTAACGATACTAGACTAACTTGTTACTTTTTTAAGTTGGATCATTTTGTAACTTTTCACAGTTGATGTACTCGAAAAAAACATAGAACGTTCTAAGAAAGCTCCACAAAACTGCCACAATGGACGTTAGGGGCAAAACTGTCCGAAAAATCTCACACTTTCCCGCTTATAAATTAAACTCATCTTAGTTCATACCACCGTGCTTCACTCCCCAACTAAAACTCAAAACAAAACAAAAACTCCACCCGTTTCAGATCAAACAAAGAAACAATGCATAGCGCCCGCAACATTATCTTGGCATTGTTATTTGTCGTCATCTCCGCCGTTAACAGCTGCCCGCCGTCCGACAGAGCAGCGCTGTTAGCATTCAAGGCAGCCCTCCACGAGCCTCACCTGGGAATCTTCGATTCATGGACGGGCACCGACTGTTGCCACAAATGGTACGGCGTCAGCTGCGACCCCGAGTCACACCGAGTCGCCGACATTAGCCTCCGCGGCGAATCCCAAGACCCCATATTCGAGCGAGCCCACCGGACCGGATTCATGACCGGTTTTATCTCGCCCGAAATATGCAAGTTAGCTCGCCTTTCCAGTGTCACTATCGCCGACTGGAAAGGAATCGCCGGCGAGATCCCTAAATGCATCACTGCGCTGTCGTTTCTCCGGATTCTCGATTTGGTTGGCAATAAAATCTCGGGAGAAATTCCTGCTGATATCGGGAAATTGCAACGTCTCACGGTTTTAAACATCGCGGATAACCAAATATCGGGTCGGATCCCCGCTTCATTGACGAGTTTATCGAGCTTGATGCATCTCGATTTGAGGAACAACAAAATCTCCGGTCCTATCCCGATGAAATTCGGGCGACTCCGGATGTTAAGTCGGGCTTTGTTGAGCGGGAACCAAATAAGCGGACCGATCCCCGCTTCAATTTCTCAAATTTACCGTCTCGCCGATTTGGATCTCTCGATGAACAAATTATCAGGTGCGATTCCTTATTCTATCGGGAAAATGGCGGTTCTCACGACATTGAATTTGGATTGCAACAAAATATCGGGTACGATACCACCAACTCTCTTGACTTCCTCCATTGAGAATTTGAATTTGAGTCGAAACGCATTAGAAGGAAAAATACCGGACGTTTTTGGATCGAGATCTTATTTTACGGTGATCGATTTAGCTTATAACAAGCTTTCGGGTCCGATACCGAGAACATTGACGCTGGCGGATTACATCGGCCACCTAGATTTGAGTTACAACCACCTATGCGGGCGCATTCCGACCGGAGAACCGTTTGATCATCTTGAAGCATCTTCATTTACTCATAACGACTGTCTCTGTGGAAAACCACTTAAAGCTTGTTGATTAGGTCGTTGTTATTATTATTATTCTCTCTCTTTCCCCCTTTTTAATTATATGTAAATTGGATCTTAATAATATATATGCACGGTACGTGTATACATTTATAAGAAAATATCAAATTATATAATAACGTTTTAATATGTCGTGATTGGATCCGCAGATATTTGGTAAAAAAAAATCCATTTTGAGAATAATAAAAATGAAAAGTGTTCAATTAGAATATGAAAATATGATTGAATTTGTCCTAGTTACTCTTCGGGACTAAGTGAAAAAAGAGATGAGATTTTCGAATGATAAAAAGGACCCAATGACTTTAAAAGAATTGAATGAGGAGTCGTATGAGGTGAAAATATCATGTACGTTTCTTTAGAGTGATAATAATAGTGATTTATATATCAACTTTTGCACTATCACCACAAAAAAGGAAACTCTGGCTTATGTAAAGTTGTTAGAGTACGATTAACTTCTGAATTTAAAATCACAGCTTATATATATAGTATTGGGCCTATTGGCCATAATTCACAATAACATTATGTAGCTTTAGTAAGACGAGAAGGGTTAAAGATTTACATGGTGTAAGATATCACACTGTCAACTGAGTTTAATTCGATTGATATATGTTTCATTAGAAATTGTATAATTTGGTTTTGATATTTAGAATACAAAATCTGGGTCACAATTGAACCCTAAATATCAAGCAAAATACATAAAAAAGTCAAAAGAAGTAAAACAGAAAGAGTTTAGATCATAATAGTTCTAAATGATGTATAGGCTTTTGCAATGTTTAAAACATCAGACTAATTTTCCATCTTCTCCCACAAACTCTCAATACACTGTTGTCTGTTGATACAAAATTCTTTTAGTCATTCCACATTGAGAAAACACCAGGATTCGAACCCTGAACCGAGTCCCCAGACCAGGCACCATAGCCCTCAGAAGGCATATCATAATCAACCTTAACCAAGGCCAGCTCTTCCGTTGATCCCACTGCAATCGAATTAGAAGCCATCCCAATCCCATTATAGCTCCCACTCGAGCTCCCATTGTTATCCACAACAGACGATGAACAGCTCCCCATGTTCATCATCAACCCCTGGACCAAACCCGGATTGTAAAACTGAGAATCCTGGCTCGGCTGGTGCAAATCATAGGCCCAAGGTTGATGCTGCAACTGCAACTGTGTTTGAACATAGTCTTGAGTGTATTGAGAGTAGTTAAAGCCGTGGTTTTGCAAAGTCAGCAATGGTTCCTCCATTAGAGGGTTTCCATACTGGTAACTACTTGAAGTTGAACCAGGAGCTACCATTTCTTCACGTTTCCTTGATGGTTCAAGTGCTTGAGCTTCCTTTATCCGTTTAGCAGCTCCTCCTCCGATAGGCAATGCGTTGCTCTCGACGATGGCTTGCACGTTATATCGACTCATCTCGAAGTTGGTCACTGCGTTGAGTCCTCTGAACTTAATTGCTGCAATGTCATAAGCTTCAGCAGCTTCCTCTTCTGTACCTGTAAAAGTAAAACCATCAAATTATTTCGAGTTATTCAAAGTCTCAGTATTTAGCACAATGTATTTTGATGGGGTCACTTACTGAAAGTTCCCAAGTAAAGATCCTTGTTGCCTGCAACTCTTCCGATCCTCGCTTGCCATCTTCCCTGCTGATGATGTCTGTATATAAAGATAGTATACGTTAAAGTGACACGAACACGATACGTATACACTCTAAAGTAGTTTCGTTTAGTTAACTCTATACCTAGTGACTCCACGGTACATGGATGCGCCCCTTGAGAAACCACTGCTTTTTCTAATAAACATTAGAAACAAAAGATTATGTCTTGTCTAGTTAGTTCCAAAGGCTGTTTCACAATCGACTTAACATATGATGTTCTCATTTCATGTACCTTCGAATGGCAGCGACAAATTCCAGTCTAGTCATGTTCTTCATTTCTTCCACCTCCTTCTCATAGTTACTAATCTGCAGAAAACACAGTAAAAGCAGTCACATTTAAAACTTGCAAGTTGCAACAAGGAACTTATATGATTTATATTCGATACACCGGCATTATTTAATTTACTAATAGTGTATAGATTTATACCGGGAAATTAGTGGTGGTAGATGTACCCCAGTACTTGAGTGCAGCAAGATCATAAGCCCTGGCTGCTTTCTCTTCTTTGTCATAGCCGCCTGCTCAACATGTAGTAGTTTTAAAATTAATGATACATACATACATACATACATACATACATACATAGGGAGAACTGTACTCACCCAAGTAGACTAGAACAAGGATTCAACGATGTAAATCGAGGTAACCATGAAAATGAAATGGAAAAAATGTTAGGAAATGTGAAGATTAGAGTTTATATAACTTGAAATGTAAAATGAAAACCCTAGAAGTAGTACCTTGTTTTCCTTTCCTTGATTGCCCTTCTCTCCTACAGCTGTTGTCCCAAAGATGAGCTTCATATCTTCCAGTCCATCTATGCCTGCACTTAGCAACAAATTCGTTCCATGAATCCATTTCCGTTTAGACATAAGCTATGATTCGGCCGATGAAAATGGTCGGTCCATGCTCACCTTGTTACACCACGGTAAATAGATGTTCTTTGCCCAAAAGTGTCCACACTTCTTGTAACAGGCGGTGTTTCAACGGTATTACAACCATTTTCACCACTGGTTTCACAGGCCGAGCCCTTGCTGCCACCACCCACAGATAATGTCAGTGAGTGCAGATTGCTGGTATTTTCTCGGAGTTTCGACACTCCGAGGAAATCTGCAACCTCGGGGGGAGCATCGCTTGTGTTGTGGGTGTTTATCAGGTTCCATTCTGTGTAAAAAGACGACCGTGAGTGATTAATCAGATCGAGAGGTATGTTATATACACACACATATATATATATATTTATATGTATGTATGTTACCTTGGACCTGTAATGGATTCTCCATGCTATCAGTCATTAAACCTAGATTGAAGTGGTGAGATTGAGAATACTGTAAATGTGTTGGGAATGAAGAATTAGTGGGAGGAGGGAAATGGAGCCAGTTGTTTGGATTCATAGCTGCCCTTCTCTTTTGCAATTTAGAAGAAATTAGAACATGAAAGAAGATGAAAGGAGAAGAAAGTCTAGAGGAGGGGACAGTGTATCAGTTAAATAGATATATTTTTCGGTTGAGTCGGTTGCAAATGTATCTAACACTAATAAATATACATAACTTCTTTCTAGATTTATAATAGTTTAAGTTATTCACATCATATTTGAAATTGAAACTTGAAATTATCACTATTAAAAGAATTTTATCTATCAATTGGTTTTGTGGGATAAAACATTAAGTCTGTTAAAAAATGTTAAAAATTCGAAGCTTAACCTTGTGAAAGTAAAAAATTAAGTTGAAAGTAAGGACAATATCATGATTTGAGGTTAAGGACGATTCATAAATGTTTAAAAGCGGGGAAAAGTTAAAAAAAAGTTATATAGAACGAAAAAAGTATAAAAAAAATTAGAGCTAGAGGCAATCGGCCCCCGCCCCGAAGAATTTTTTTCACTTTTGTCCTCATATATATATATATTTTTAAAATTAGTTTATTTATGAATATATCATCACTTTTAAGTATTTATGTTTTACTTTTTAACTTTAAATTTTTGCTCCGTCTCTAGGACAATTACTCCTTCCCACTCTATGTAATTTCGTCATTAGTTGGGAGAATCAGCTTATAATTGATCTTTGTAAAATCTAATAAGATCCATCAATTAAGAAATTATACCAATAATTATAATTTTTTTACTTGAATATCACCTCATCCCGAACAACTTAATAGTAAAACAAATCCACACAAGTGGTTTAATTAATTAATTTTTGCAAGTCCCACTAGGGTTTATTGGAACTATCGGGGCCTCGTGACTGAAACTTTTATTTATTTTAAAAAAACTATTAATTGTGAGGAGATGTTGAGTGATAATTACTCTATCTTAATCAAATATATATTAGTACTTAAATTTAGTTTATTAAATATTATTTTCTATGAAATTATATAGTAATAAATAAGGATAATACTTTAAAAGTAATGAAAGATTTAATTGGAGGACTTTGTTTGGTTCCCAAGTAGAAATCTGTTGACCACCTAATTGGTTTTCGCACTGATGTAGTAAAATAAGCTGGGGTGGCTGGCAGCTGGCAGGGCCATGGCACCAATAAATGGTGAAATTTAATTTTAGTCCCTTTAAAATAACAATCTATTTTGCCCCAGATTTTTTTTTGGATAAGTTATAATCAGCGGTGTTCAAGCGGTCGGTTCGGTTAACCAACCGAACCAAACTTTTAATATTTTATTAACCAAAAAATTTTCCTATTAACCGTTAACCAAACTGAAATTTTTTCAAAAATTTTAACCGAACCGAAAAAATTCGGTTATTTCGGTTATCCGAAATTTGTTATAAAATTTTGGGTAAATTACACAAATGATCACAAAACTATGTTAAAATAATCTTTTTAGCCACAAAACTTTCAAAAGTTATAAAACAACCATTAAACTTATTGAATTATTGCAAAATGATCATTCATTTATTGCACATTATAAGTTATTGATAAATATTGAAATTTTTAATGATTATTTTTTAATAATTTAATAAATTTAATGATCATTTTTGTGCTAATTTAATAAAGTTTAATGACCATTTTATAATTTTTAAAAGTTTAGTGACCAAAACTAAATATACATTATATAAAACATAAAATTTCGGGTAATTCGGTTAATTAACCGATTTCAAACCGAATTAACCGATAACTGAAGTTTGAAAAAATCAGTAACCGTTAACCGACCGATTAACCGAAAAAAAATTCAATTCGGTCAACCGAAATTTTGAACACCCCTAGTTATACTGTTATTTATCCAAAAATGCAGTAAAGGACTGCAACGAAAGATCCTATACAAGACTTGGGCAGTCATCCTTTTTAGGGAATTCCCCAAGCTGCACAAACTATACTACATACACGCATTCATTCATATATTTTTACTCTGTATACGTATACATACAGTGTCCTTTATACAATTCGCTAAACTATTACAATCACGAGAAACACTCCTAAATTTCCTTCTATTTAAATTTAAAGTTTAATTCAATATTTGTCAATTAAATATTAATTTGGTAGACATAGTTATTATTGTAACATTTGAGATAGCATGAGTTCAAGTGTATTCAAATGTATAATATCCTTTAATTTAAATATCTACAAATGGTATTGTTTTTTTACACAAATAAGAGGTGAAGATAAAAATTTGTTTTCGATTTTTAGGTTTTGTGTGTTCAATTTCTTGTAAAATTGTTATATTTTGTCAAGATATTACTTGTAAAAGCTCAATTTCTTGTCCGAAAAAAATACTTGTAAAATTATAGTTTTAAGAAATAGAGATTTTTTTCAAATTTCTTTCAAGGTTTACGTTTGAAAAACTGAAAAAATAATTTAAGTTCGGGGTTGATTACATACAAAAAATGATCGGAGATTGTTCAATTGTTTTATTTGATATTCGTAATTAATTTAAATATTTTTGATTAAATGAAATCTATTAATTGGTCGAGTTGTTAAGGAATAAAGATATTTATGTTGTCTTATTTTATATGGGTTTGAATCCTGACATTTAATATATAAATGTAATATCTCTCTGCTTAGACTAAATTAAATATTTTACATAAGTTTATCATAATAATTCAATTTTAACTCTAACTTTATCTTTCTGTATTGTAATGACATTTAATAATAATAATAATAATAATAATAATAATAAATTAAACACTACACCTTAATTCACTAATCGAATATGGATTAAATAATGATATTATTTATTTACTTTCTTGATACAATTTTAAGAGAGGAATGAGTTATGTGAGAATTTTTAGTACAAATTATAATTCTTTTTTAATATATAATTTATAATTTCTTTGAAATACTAGATTATATTCAAAGTGAAAGGATTACAAAGGAATCACAGCTTAAACATTGAAAGATCAGTGCGTAAAAATAAATACAATAAAATTCTAAGAGGCGTGAAGACATTAAAATATAAAACCTATCACTTTTCAGAAGAACTTGAATAATCTTCTGAACGAAATCCAGTGAACAAACTATTTTGACCAAAGTGCTCTATGAAGAAAGCAAATCCTTGCGCTACTTGTTCTTGCCAAAACGGCTCAACCACAAAAGGGGATCTTAAGCACCTACAGACCGACATCATTCGCTGACAAAACGCTCGTTGATACTCGTCATCCGAACGCAAAACTATAAAAAAAATAGACAATTGTCATAAAAACATACTATAACCCTTATAAAAGCAGACGAAAAAATTATCATAAAAGTAGACGAGAGAACTATCAAAAAGCAGATATGATATGAATCTGACAAAGTAAAAAAAAAAACTTAAGAAAAAACAGTCATCAACAAAGGATAAATTTTATTTATTTACAAAATCAACAAAACGATTAAAGGTCACTGTCGGTAAAGAAAAAGTCAATTAAAAAAAATTAAAAAAACTCTTTGTAATCATCACAGAACAAATGAGAGAAACGAAAGGAGTAATTGTTTTAACCAATCCTTTAAAAGCCAAATTTATAAATTATAATTCTTAAATCACCTATATAATTTTTAATCTCTAAATTATAGTAAGTAGTTCTATTTTTTGAGCAAATAATAAGTAATTATACTTAAATGTATATAAATGACGATGAGATGAGTTAACAATTTTTAGAGTAAATTATTAAAATTCTTAGTTTACATCTTCTAATTTTCTTAGTTATAAGTTTAAAATCTACAAATAAATTCTCTTTCTCCTAATTTTTCTCTTCTAAATAAAAATGGTTCAAAAAATAGGGATGAGATGAATTGATAAAATAATAAAAGAAAGCGGGAAGAATTACACGTGGCATTAATCGGTGTGTTGATGAGACGGATGGTCCCTGCCTAATTGTTGTGCATATTTTATATTTTTGAGTTGACCGATATGCACTACTGTAAGGGAACAAGACCCACGTCTCTCGCTCCTACTAATATATAATATAAGCGATGGGTTTTTCTTTTTATTTGTTAATATAATTAGATTAATTGTATAATTATTAAAGTTTTTTTCTTGTTTTTTTTCTACATTCTGGTATGATTATATAATAAATATAAATTATTTATTTTTTATCTTTTAAAAACGCACATATATTTTACAGATAAATTTTTTGAACTTGAATTTTTTTATGAATAACAATTTTTTCTTTCTCACTAAAACAACTCTAGTAATTACGTCAATAACTTCTCTCATAAAACTGATATCATTGGACAATTTTTTTCATGAAAAATAATAAAAAAAACAACATTAAACTTTCATACAACACCAATTATAAGAGCATGAACGAATTAGGGAAAAATAATCTATTTGCTGTACTCTATGTTATCAAATTCAAAAATAAATATGGGAAATTATTGACTTAGCATTAGTTTATTTGGCACTATTGATATCATAATATTTAAGAGATCGTAAATTTGAATATGTTTAAACGTGAATAGTTTTGACTTAGAAATTAAATTGAATACATTTGGTGCAATTGAAATTAATCCGCAATTGGCTTCCGCAGGTGGTGTCGCATGTGATGAGTCTGGAGCATGCTTGTTTGGTTTTTGCCAAAATATTGGCTCTTGTTCGAGTTTGAATGCAGAGCTTTGCCAAAATATCTGGTTTTGTTGGCATTAAGGTGGAGGCTGAAAAACTTGAAGCTCTTGCTAGTATTTGTGAATGCTAAATAAGTGTTAGAAAATTCGATAATTTTGAAGCTTTAAATAAGAAATTGATTCAAATGTTGTTGAGGAAAATGTAGACTCAATTGTTGGTTCGTAAATGTGTAGACGTGCACGCGACGTGGGTAATGCAAATGTCTGAACCGGTCTAGTCCTCCGTAGGCTCGAAGATATTTTGACCCAAATTTAAAATATTTTTTTCTCAAATCAGAACATATACTTGCCAAATTTTATCTTAGAATTAAAAGGGTAAATACTAAAAGTTACCTTTAATTAAGATAGTAATTTTGGAAGTTGCTCCCTAAAAGAAACAATTGATTCTCAATATTAAATGTTCTATTAGGTCAAAAGTTTCCTTATAACCCTCATGAAACCCCTATAAATAGTGTGCAAACCTTTTAGGTTTTACACAACTCAAAAGACAGAAAATTTTTCTATTGTTTTACTCTTTTTGGTGACAGGAGAAGATAATGTTGTAGTTCATGATATCTATGGTTATGCTACTGTAGCTGGTCATCTAGTTGTTGTATCCTAAGAGAAAGACGATAAAAAATCTCAAGCACCAAAGAGTGGCTGAAAATTTGTCTTAAGAAAACTGTGTAATTGTTTATTATTTTATTTTTAGATTAACGATTTTCTAACAATAAGTTCACTACCTTTCAAATACTTAGGCATGTCTTTAGGAGCAGATCCGAAAAGAATAAGCACACGAGACCCTGTGATGGAAAGTTGCAATCAGAAACTCTCCCAAGCTGGAAAAGCAGATCACTCAATTTTGCAGGAAGAGTGGTACTTATTAATTCTGTTCTTTCAACATTGCCCCTATATTACATGTCACTCTTTGAGGCCCCTAAATTGGTGTGAGCAAAAATAGATAGGATCAGAAGAAATTTTCTATGGGGAAATTGGGATGGATCGAAAAGAATGGCCGAAGTAAATTGGGGACGAATCTGCAAACCAAAGAAGTTTGAAGGTGCAGGAGTAGTGGATCTAAAATCTAAGAATAAAGCTTTATTGGTAAAATGGGGCTGGAGGTTTGTGCTAGAAAAAATGCTATGTGGAGAAGAATTATGAGTGCAAAGTATGGGGAGGATGAACATAAGTGGATTTGTAGCTACTCGGGGCAGACAAATGCATCAATCGTTCGAACAATATGATTTATCACGGTTGCAGCTGCACTATAGAGTATATGGCTGGCTCGAAACGAAAAGGTTTTTAAGACCAAAACAACTTCCCTTAAGAATCTGCTGTTTTATTCGAAAATGAGAGCTTTTATTTGGATCAAGGCCGTTAATGAGAGTATTCTACTTAATGAGAAGAATTGGTAGGAGAACCCCAAAAACTGCATTCTCTTGATTGGGCAGTTTGGTCTCATCCTCTTCTAGGAACAGTTAAATTCAATGTTGACGGTCGTATGTTTTTGTGTTTGATTGCCGTATGTTTTAACAGGTGTGCGTTTTGGTGTAAGAAAGGAATTCCCGATGTGTAAACATTATCTAGTTGAACAGTACTCTTTTCGTTCACCCAAGTTTATGGGAGTTTTTATTGAGGCTCTCAATTATAGTTTCAATTTTAATAAATTCATTGTTGAGGAAAAAAAAGTTAAACATTGTAATTTATATATTAAAATTAGATTTTCATAATTAATATATAAAATTTATTTATGTGTGTAAAAGGTTCTACTTCTTTATAACATTAAGAATTTTTTTTTTATTTTCCTGATTTTTAAGTGAATTACAAGATATTTGCCACCCACAGTCTTATTTATTTACCTATCAAACTGATCTTATTTTTTTAAGTAATCATTGAAATTTTAGAGTGCTTTCATTTTAATTATTGGATTAATTTTTATTTGTCATTAAACATTTAATTCTTTTTCATTACCGCCATTAAACTATTAATTCACTTTTATTATGGTCATTGTCATTAAAAATGCTGACGTGATCGTGACACGTTAAAGTCTTCTTCTTGTAACCAACAGGGTTAGTTTGAGTGGTAAGTAACTTGGTTTTGCTTAAGGAGGTTTCAAGTTCAAGATTTTGTGTATGCAAAAAATCTTTGCTCGGAGACTTACTCACCAAAATCAGGTGTGCGACGTAGGTCGATCTAGATTAGTGAGGATAAAGCCCTGGGAACTGGAAGGACAACAAAAAAAATTTCTTCCCGAAAGAATATTAAATTTTCAAATTTATAACCACCACCAAAGTCAAAATTCTGATGAACAAAGCCATCACCGGTCAATTTCAATGGTGAAAAGGATCCATTTGAATAAAATATTAACATAGTTTGGTTGCATGTTGATCTAACGGTTAAAAATAACATATCAAAATTGTTAATTTTTAGTTTCGATTGAGATTTTTAATTTTGATTCACCCCTGTTAATTGTTAAATCAACTCAAAACAAAATTATGTTAATCTTCTGGCAAAACAGATCTTTCCACCATTGGAATTGACCAATGACCGCTCTGTTCATTGAAATTTGGTCTTAGAATTGGTTATAAATTTGAAAAATTAGCGCTCTTTTTTTTAAAAATAATACTTTAACGTGTCACATCAGTATTTTTTAACAAAATTAATGATAGTAAAGGTAATAAAAGTGAATTAAAAGTTTAGTGATTATAACGAAAGTTTTTCGATTTCAATAATTAAAGCGAAAGGGTTCTAAAAGTTGAATGGCTACTAGTATAATTTATTTTTAATATTAAAATAATATTTTTTTATTTAAACACCAACTAATTTAAATCAAGTTTTACAAAATCGAGTATCTAAAATGATATTCTTAAAACACGTATCAACCGCTCCTGTTTTATAATCATTACAGATTAGAAAGTCATTTTATGCAGTCAAACGATGATGAAAATGCTATGAAAGACAGGTCACTGTGTAACATAAATATAACTAGAAAGGAATCATGAAGAGAAAATAAACAAATATCCCTTTAACAATCTTGTGTCAAAATCTACATGTAGAGCGAAAAACTGCAGATTTTCTCTCTTTCCAAACACTGCTAAATCTTACCTCACTGTTGTGCAAACTGAACCACACAAATCAAAGTACGACATGAAATGGAAACACTTTAGTTTCCCTTTCGTTTTGTTTGGCTGGATATATTTATATAATATTTTATGAAATATCAACAAGTGGGCGAGCTTAACTTACGGCATATTTAGAGTGTGATTAAAAGACGATAAATTTTAAAATTTGTCCACGAACTAAAAATAATAGACATACCGCACTCAAAACCTACCCATCAAATATAAAAAAATCTAATATTTTTATTTCGTAAATAAATTTCAAAACTTGTCATTTTATATTAAATTTCATTCAAATCTATAGGATACAGGATAGATTAGGATCTATATGCATTCTATTATGATATATAAAAAATTGATGAAATAAAAAAAATGTAGAAAAGGTCTTTTTTTATACTCTGCCTATTTTTTTTGTCTTTCTACGTTTAAAATTTATCCATCTCTATTTTAAATTTTTACATGAAAAATACATCAAAATAAAAAGTCTAAAAAACCGTTTTATTTACCTACGGAAACTTTAATTTTTTTTTCTATTAATTGGTAACTGTTCAAGATCAAAGAGAGAGTATGCCCAATTTTAATTTTCAATTAAATTCGAATGAAACTCGTAGTTAATCTGTTAAAGGTACATAATTTTCGCATCACAGCCAAAAACCTATCCATCAACAAGTATTCTAAACAATTAAAAATTTAGGAAGTACAATTTATGAGCCTACTGTTATAAAGTGTACAAACAGTGGACGCTACTCCATATATTTGGAAGCTTTGACATGACATGACATTCCATTGGCAATCTTTGTACCTTTTTGCCCCCCTCTCTCTCACGTCTCATGTCACCAACACTCTTATAGGTAAAGCTGCCACCAAGATCAATCTCTTATAAACTTTAGCCTAGAAAATTCACACTCTGAATCAGTCGAATCTATTAGACT
This sequence comes from Hibiscus mutabilis, assembly GCA_019671005.1. Lineage (NCBI taxonomy): Eukaryota > Viridiplantae > Streptophyta > Magnoliopsida > Malvales > Malvaceae > Hibiscus > Hibiscus mutabilis. The sequence continues at coordinate 84,837 of JAGYYJ010000550.1, read as the reverse complement.
TAGTGATCGTTCAGCATAGATTTTTGAATATTCGTTGAGGGCAAACGACTGATTGTTCAGAACCTGGATTTTTCAACTATGGAGGAATGCTTGTTTGGACGCTAAATCAAGTGGGGAAACAGTGGTCAACACCCGTTTAACATTGTTTTTCCATTTGACACTCCAATTCGAGATTTTAATCAAATTGATCTTAAATTCATTGTCTATCTGTTTATCTGGTGTGTCCATCCATACAAAGGGAATTACCATTTGACACACACGAACAGGTAATGAATTAAATAAGGTCGACCTATCGCATCATTAGCTTACTTCCTTTTTCACTGCTCACGTACAGTGTTTTCCTAACTTTCTCTGATGCCATTAGCACACAAGGAGAAGAACTTGACAAATACACTTATTGGATATATATATATATAGGGTTAGAATCTACTTATATAATGTAAAAAATTTAAAATTGTACACGTTTTTTTAATCTTTGGGTGTGAGAAATAAATGGTTGAGATTTACTCCTTATTTTTTCCAAATGATAATCTTCACATATTCTATTGTTTCAGTCATTCGTTTCACCCATCTAACGATCCAAAAAAAATGTAAAAGTTTTTAACTTTTACACTATGTAACTGGATCGTATATCATGTATATATATACATACATACACCTGCAATGAACACATACAACTACCATAAAACAAGTAGCTTTAACTTGAACCTGATGGTCAATATAGATTCAGTTTCTGCATGTTTATCTGCTGCTAAGTTGAAAAACAATGGAAATCTCTTACAATGTCTGCAGTAATTTATTAACCAAAAGAAAAACACTGAATTGAAAGGGTAATTCCACATTTCCTTAATTAGAATTACATGCAGGAACTTGGTCCCGCTTGGATCAATGAGGAGTCTACTCTCTAGTAACATTATCAAGCTAAAAAAGAAACCCAGAAAAGTAAACAAAAGGGAGAACATAAAAGGCTTATTAATATGTGTCACTGAGAGGATTCATTGTCTTGTTCATTGTCCGAACCAGGTTCATCTTCTTCATCAAAGCAGTCAATCCCATAAGCCGAATGTCCATTCCCGAATGCCTTGATATGATCTTTGAGAGACCTCTTGTGCTTAAAATCAGACCCACAGCTGCAATACCAGAGCTTCCCGCAGTTCTTCTCGTGTGTTCTCCAATCACCCCTCACGGCAAAGCTCTTCCCACATTTCCTACACATGAATGGTTTGATCCCATGTTTCCTCTTGTAATGTGTCTGAAGTGTTCTGAAATCCTTGAGTGGCTTCGACCTCGGATGGTCGATGTTGTTCCGACACCCCGGTGCACAACAGTAGCAAGGCAGCCTCAACATTGCTGTCGGTTGGGTTCCCCTTAGTGACTCTGGCCCTTTTCTATACTGAGATCCATGCCCCCACATGTGCATCTACATGAAATTGTTAAAAAAAGTTGAGTTCTGCAAATAAAGATCCATTTTTTCTCAACAAGACTGATTAGGGTTCCATTCCTATTGCCTTTTTAGAGTGTATTTTCTGGGTGGTTCTGCGGCAAACTACGGTTCGTCACTAAGTAAAATTGTTAAAAGAATTAAAACATAAAACTAAAAATGTTATACTGTTTGATAACATTTTTATTACTTACATAAACTTAAAATGTTATCAAAAGCGATGAAAGTTTCCATACTCGAAATTCAAGTATCGATACTTACCACCAACAGAAAACGTTATTAAACAATGTAATATTTTCAGTTGGTGCCGTACTGTATGTTAGACACACCCGTATTTTTTCAGGCTATTATTTTAATTTCACTTAAGCGTGGAGGGTTTTGGATTACCAACCAAAAATGTTATTAAAAAATGTAACATTTTCAATTGGTGCCGTATGTTAGACACACCCGTATTCTCTCCGGCTATTATTTTGATTTTACTTAAGGAGTGGGGGTTTTGGTTAGTGAATTAAAAAAGGGTCTGAAACTCTGAAAATTGAGGGTTTTAGGGCTTTGATGAAGATCATCTGATGGAAACTGGGATAATTACTGTTCTAGGGTGTGGAACACAAACTTCAAGGTACCAAAAAAGCATAAATCTTGAGTTGTTCAATCACATAAAGAGAGTTAGTGATCTTATTCTCAACTGGACCACCTCTAGATTTATTCTTAATTTTCAAATCCCAACACCCACAAATCATGCAAAAGGGCTGTACTAGACGAAAGATTAAAGCCAAAAAAAAAAAGCAGAAAAACCCTAAGAACAAAAGTATTGTACCTGCATGTTGTTGTATCTATTGAAGGTTTTGAAGCAAAGTGGGCATGAAAACTGAGTCGGTCCAATCAGAATCTGAGATGGAGTTGGGATCCAATATTGACCCTTGTTGAGCGTATTAGTTAGGTATTGTGAAGCTTCTTTATCTGCAGCAGTGGCCGACCCTGAGTCCTCTTGGAAATCAGCAGGCGCCGAGGTTGGAAATCTCGAGATCAAATCAGCACAGGAACTAGGGCTACTGGGGGGCAGTCCAAGACGAAGAGCAACAGTGACAGTTTCTTCATCGTTTCCATTACTTTTCTCCAATTCCGTGGAAGAACTCTCCATTTGTTCTTCATCACGCCTTGTTGGAAGAAGAGGGAGAGCTTCTTTGAGAGGAGGGGAAGAAGGGTTTCCATAACCATTGTAGTAGCCATTAACAGGAGCAAATGAAGCTGGATTTGAAGAAGATGAAGAAGGGAAGAAAGGGTTGAAAGGGCTGAGATTGAACCAGCCGTTGAAGTAATTGGAGTAAGGATCAGAATCAGACATGGCCTGCCAGAGGTTGAAGTAGAAGAAAGATAGGGTTTTCTAGGTTGAGGGTAAACTCAATGAGATCACCAGGACACAAAAACCCAGAATTTCGAGAGGAAACAAACAGAAAATGATGGTACTTATTAAAGAAATCAAAAGGGTGGTGGAGCAGAAGATAAATCTGGGGAAGTTGAAAGAACAAGATAAAGGTTGAACTGTAGTACTGTGTGAAAAGTGCAAGGAAATGGTATATATATATAGAGGTTGAAGATGTAAATTAATGGTGGGGAAAGGAGGAGTAAAGACAGTCAGTAATTGGTTTTTATAGTTTTGTCCCCCCTACTTAGCTCCTCGGTTAGTCTCTATTTCTCACAAACAGACACAATGTGCAATTTAATGTCTACCTAGTAATTTAGACATTTCTGTTTGTATGTTATCTGATTATAAATAAATTATTTTAGTTATTAAAAATTAGTTGATCCAATTAGATAAGAAATTAAATTCTTAGATAAGAGGTTCCAATATTAAAATTGTAAATTGTGTTAATTAGGTCAAAGAGATTATCCTTATAACGAGTTTATGTAATATCTTATCCAGATTAGTCAGTCATTGAGTTGGATACCGATAATTATACCATAAAATTTAGTTTAGCTCAATTGACATATCATTGATATATATATATATATATATATATATATATATATATATATATATATATATATATATATATATATATGAGTTTGAGCATAATTAAGTGATTCATATCCTTTTATTTATGGTTTATAGTTAGGGAAGAATTTGGGTAGTATAGACATTGCATCAAAATATATGTTAAAAAATTAAGAAAAAACTTCAATACACATGGCGTGTAAACTTTAATTTATATGAGCCTTTTAGTTTTAGGGGTTAGGGGTAGTTTAGGGTTTAGAGTTTAGGGGTTTAAGTTTTAGAGTTTAAAATTTAATGTTAGTGTTTTGTTTTTAAGGTTTGGGTTGAGATTTAGGATTTGAGTTTTATAATGTAAAAGTATATGCTTGTGTACAACATATGTGTCAAAATTTTACCCTGAAAAATTCTTAATTTTGTTTGTATATAGTAAAGATGAGCTCGAGTTTGAACAACTTATTGAGTAGACGTTGTTTGATAAATTATAAAATTAAGTATTAAATTGAAGTTATAATTTTTGTTTGATATATTACTTAAAATTAACGTCAAGATAAAATTAGAGGGTTTGACGAATATTTTTTTTATTAATTTTTGAAAGAAATTAAATTGACATTTTCTTCATTTTTCATTTAAAAAATCTGTAAAATAGTCGAATGAGTTTAGTTTAATTGGCACTGTTGTTATATAATATATATGAGGATGTGTGATCAAACATGATTAGGCATCTAATATATTCCGATTTATAGGTTGACAGAGGTACGAGTTTAATAATACTTTTTCATGCGTATCTTATATTATAAATTCGTGATTCGTGACTATCCTTTACAATAATGTTTGAAGATTTGAATCTAAAATCTCTACACAATATACAACTTACAGTACACTAATCACTCGATAAAGAGTAAAAATGAAAAATATTTGACATGAGTTCAAATATGGATAATAAAATTAAAGTAGATTATTATTATTTGGCTAAAAACTGAACTTTAATTTTTTTATGTTTATTTTAATCGTTAAAAAATTATTTATCTTTCCTCAATTTAAAACTCCATTTTAAAAATTAAAATCCCATCGAATTTGAAACCAATGTAAAGTTCAAACTTTTTAATGATTGAACTCTGCTCAACTTTATGATTCCTACTATTCACTACGAAGGAATAGAACCGTACATACAAATTTTAGAAATAATTATCTGGTGCTTATGGTTTAATCATTACACTGAAATAATATTATAAAATTGGACCAAGTTGATCAGCTGAATTGATTCGAAAATGGAAAATATTCAAATTTTTGGTTTTAAAATTTTCTTTAATTTTTTATATATAATTGTATTTTTAATAAATATTTGATATAATTAATACCTATCTAGCATTGAAACTTCTTATTTAATATTTTCATTATTTTTTAGTATAAGGTAAAAATGAGTTTATAACGATTTATTTCGTCTGATTTTGATGAAGAGTCGTTAACAGTAGTAGAAAGAAAGATTATTGGAGATGTGAGAAGACAATAGTATTTTGATCATGGTTCGACTTTCTTAGTTTAAGCTCTTTAATTGTGGTTATATTCATGAAGACTGGACAAAGACGTCAAGTCTAAGATTGGTAGGATATAATGAGTGTGATAGTGTAAGCCTGTCTGTCAGTTAGTAGAGTCATTTGATTAATTTGATTAATTAGAGAAACTTATAATTATCCTATCAAAATTGTTCTAACTTTTTGATAAGATTACACTTTGAGTATTTTAAAGACTTTACTATTTTTATATCCGATAAATGTTATTCTATATAAGAACGAGTGTTAGGGAAGAAGTTATTACGAATGACTTAAAATGGAGGAAAAAAAGTATCACATCTGTTCAACGAAGTTGTGACTTACATGGTCATTAAAAATTATGATTTTATATTTGATATTGTTATACCAGTCTAAATTAGCTTTAAGAGGAAAAAAAAAACAACCATGTACGAAAATCAAACCTCACGAATGTCATGGCCTAAATTGTTAAACTTTAAAAATATAGGAATTTTATAAATATTTAAACTAAAAATTAGGGAAAAGTCTAATTTATCTAATATTAAAATTTATGAGATCTAAATTGTCATTAGACTAAAAAAGTAAAAGGGTCAAGTAGAACTCGAATAATTCAAAAAATCGAATGAATATTTTATTTTTACAATTTAATCTCTCAATTTTTTTTATTTAATTTAGTCACCTGACTGTAACTTTTGCAAATTCATCTATTCTCTGACTTTTTAATCACATTGTGAAAAATATGAATATATATATATATATATATATATATATCGTACATGATTATAGAAAGTTGTTTAATTTAGTATTAATCGATACTATAACATTATAAATATTTATAATTAAATTTGAATATAAACTTAAATAATTAAATCAAATTAAATAAACTTAACTCAATTAAAAAAAATTAAAATAAAACTTTAGATATAAAATAAAACTCACCAATTTAATTAATTTAAAACTTTTTATTTCGATTCAATCGATTTTTATCTCTAACTGAGTTGTTTATTGGCCTCGGGAAACAGATGGTCTCAACCGATCTGAATAAGAGCAAAGACAGCAGTTGCTTTGGTGGGCGCGTTGTTGTCGGCTTGGCTCAGTACCAGCTGAGAAACTGTCCCCCAACCGACTTCTCCCTTCATATCTCATTTCGTTTCATTTGCATCACATTTCACACCTTCACCATTTAAAAAATATATAAAAAGATTAATAAATTAATAAGATATTGTTTATGTGGTTCCGCGTAAGATAAGAGGTGTATGAACATGAGAACCACACTCGCATGCACAACCCACCCATATACAATGGGGTCACCTCTCAATAATGAATATGATATTTATACCAAATAAATAAAATATTCAAGTTATTGAGTGGTTTCATTGATAAATAATAACGTTGTTATAGTTGGATGATCTGATTTCGAATAATGTATAAAATTGGATTAAGATACTATCTTATAATAGATCAAATAATGACCAATTATTACAGATGTTCAATGCCAGAGTGATACTCCTAATTAATATTTAAAATTGATAATTGCTTTCATTGAGAGTTGAACTCAAGACCTCCCGCTTACTAAACAGGTGCTCTTACCAACTGAGCTATGAAAGCTTGTCCATTAAACCAATTGGTTCAATCAGTGATAAATGATGACGTTGTTATAGTTGGATGATCTGATTTCGAATAACGTATAAAATCGAACTAAGATACTATCTTATAATAGATCAAATAATGACCAATTATTACAGATGTTCAATACCAGAGTGATACTCCCAACTAATATTTAAAATTAATAATTGCTTTCATTGAGAGTTGAACTCAAGACCTCCCGCTTACTAAACAGGTGCTCTAACCAACTGAGCTATGAAAGCTTGTCCATCAAACCAATTGGTTCAATACCAGAGTGATTTCAGTGATAAATGATAACGTTGTTATAGTTGGATGATCTAATTTCGAATAACATATAAAATTGGACTAAGATACTATCATATAATAGATCAAATAATGACCAAGTATTACAGATGTTCAATACCAGAGTGATACTCCCAACTAATATTTAAAATTAATAATTGCTTTCATTGAGAGTTGAAAGCAAGACCTATCGCTTACTAAACACGTGCTCTAACCAACTGAGCTATGAAAGCTTAACCATCAAACCAATTGGTTCAATACCAGAGTGATTTCAGTGATAAATGATGACGTTGTTATAGTTGGATGATCTGATTTCGAATAACGTATAAAATCAGACTAAGATACTATCTTATAATAGATCAAATAATGGCCAATTATTACAGATGTTCAATACCATAGTGATACTCCCAACTAATATTTAAAATTAATAATTGCTTTCATTGAGAGTTGAACTCAAGACCTCCCGCTTACTAAACAGGTGCTCTAACCAACTGAGCTATGAAAGCTTGTCCATTAAACCAATTGGTTCAATCAGTGATAAATGATGACGTTGTTATAGTTGGATGATCTGATTCTGAATAACGTATAAAATCGAACTAAGATACTATCTTATAATAGATCAAATAATGACCAATTATTACAGATGTTCAATACCAGAGTGATACTCCCAACTAATAGTTAAAATTAATAATTGCTTTCATTGAGAGTTGAACTCAAGACCTCCCGCTTACTAAACAAGTGCTTTAACCAACAGAGCTATGAAAGCTTGTCCATCAAACCAATTGGTTCAATACCAGAGTGATTTCAGTGATAAATGATAACGTTGTTATAGTTGGATGATCTAATTTCGAATAACATATAAAATCGGACTAAGATACTATCATATAATAGATCAAATAATGACCAAGTATTACTACCAGAGTGATACTCCCAACTAATATTTAAAATTAATAATTGCTTTCATTGAGAGTTGACAGCAAGACCTCTCGCTTACTAAACATGTGCTCTAACCAACTGAGCTATGAAAGCTTAACCATCAAATCAATTGGTTCAATACCAGAGTGATTTCAGTGATAAATGATGACGTTGTTATAGTTGGATGATCTGATTTCGAATAACGTATAAAATCAGACTAAGATACTATCTTATAATAGATCAAATAATGGCCAATTATTACAGATGTTCAATACCATAGTGATACTCCCAACTAATATTTAAAATTAATAATTGCTTTCATTGAGAGTTGAACTCAAGACCTCCCGCTTACTAAACAGGTGCTCTAACCAACTGAGCTATGAAAGCTTGTCCATCAAACCAATTGGTTCAATACCAGAGTGATTTCAGTGATAAATGATAACGTTCAATATCAGAGTGATACTCCCAACTAATATTTAAAATTGATAATTGCTTTCATTGAGAGTTGAACTTAAGACCTCCCGCTTACTAAACAAGTGCTCTAACCAACTAAGCTATGAAAGCTTGTCCATCAAACCAATTGGTTCAATACCAGAGTGATTTTAGTGATAAATGATAACGTTGTTATAGTTGGATGATTTGATTTCGAATAATGTATAAAATCGGATTAAGATACTATATTATAATAGATCAAATAATGATCAATTATTACAAATGTTCAATACTAGAGTGATACTCCCAACTAATATTTAAAATTGATAATTACTTTCATTGAGAGTTGAACTCAAGACCTCCCGCTTACTAAACAGGTGCTCTAACCAACTGAGCTATGAAAGCTTAACCATCAAACCAATTTGGTTCAACATATTATATACTACCTTCATCCCACTGAATATGTCCAATATTAATTTTTTTGGTCAATTTTTTTAAACTTTGACTATTTATTGCTTTAAATTTATTATTGGTAAAAATATGAAAAATATATTTTCAAAACCTTAAATCAAGTACTCTAAATGTATATATTTTATAAAATTTAAATATTTAAAATAATTTCGGTCAAATTTAAATTTTTTTGACTTTTTGAGAGTCAATATTGGATAAATTTTGTGGGACAAAGAAAGTAGTTTAAAACGATTATTTTTTCTTTAATAATGCATTTACAAAATCAAAATTAGTAATTAATTAATATTTAAAGTACCCTTGGTTAAGCAAACTCAACTACAATTAATGTTGTATTTTTTTAATTTAATAAACAACGAATTAAAAGCTAATAAATCTAAAAACTTCCTTAAAATGGAAATGTCATTGTTGCCTAGCGGCACTGGTTCATAGTTTTCGTATATAAAAAAAGGACAATGATAATTAAATAACCCTTAATCGATACTTATAACAACAACCATTTAGTTGCTTCTTAAAATAATACTTACACAATCATTTTAATCAAAAGTTTTTTAACCAACTAAACCTACTCGACAACACAACAACAACAACAACAACAATAATGCAGGTTAAATGTGTTCTATTAATAAATAATGGTAGTTTATTTTTGCATCTTTTATTTCAATTTTAGGATCTATGTTCGAAGTTTACGATTATCCTTCCTAACAATAAAATTTTTAAAATTCTAACATATATTTTCTTAAGAATATATTGTACTTATTGTTACCCCAGCCCTTTGTAGTGAAATGAACTTTTTCTTGTATAACCATCGTCATATCGAGTACTACATATGTCTATCACGTGATAATCTTTCTAACTCAATTTATTTCATTTATAATGTCAATATTCAAACATCTTATCTTACTTAAAATATCTAAACTTCTAATATAACATCCTATTATACTATCTGATTGTTTGTGAAAAGAATTTTTCGAAGCTAAGAGTGTAAGTGATTTTCATGCATGCATGCAGAGTAAAAAAAATGTAATATTTTTCGAAACAAATTAGGTGTAATTAGTTAACATGGGAGATTAGTTTGACAATTGACATGCATGATTCCCAAGGTACACGTTGTCTTCTTTTCAACAAACATGCAGCCATGGTAGACTAAAATAAAATAAATAGAAAAAAATGGGTTCAATCCATGATCAAATGTGAAACCTAATAAGAAATCGAAAAGAAACTAAACAGTGGGCATCGGTTAAAGCGAAACATAAAACAATATTTCGATTGCATGAAAACAAATTCCAAAAAACTCTTTTCTAAACATTAAAATATCCATAATTAATTGGTTTTTATTGCAGAAATAAATATAGTATTTCCAAGGTGGACTTCATGTTCCAACATGATTCCATGTTCCCAAGACAGCACGAGTATGTTGGTAGTAATTTGTTTGAGTATCACTTTGAAACTTCATGTCTTTGTATTGTTCGGTCATTTCCAGACATTTACCTCTGTTTCCTCTAATACCGTCTCACAAAAGGCACCTACCCTACAATTAAAATCTATAATTAACTAATCAATTTTTCTTCTAATTTTATTTGGCAATGTGGAGGGTTAATTACGATTTAAGTTTCTTAAGATTAATTAAGAGGTCACTCAGTCAACGTATTATCATCTATTAACTGTTTGATAAAAAATGTTAAGTTAGTTAATTCTAGTTTGTTCAAATGTTGGTGAACAAATGAACTTGAATTGGTAACATTTGTTGATTTGTTGCATATAAATTGTCGAGCTCAAATTCTGATAAATTGTTAAATTGCTAATTTTCGGTTCAACAATTTAACATTAACGTTTAACACTGTTATCTAATTAGACTAACTTCTTACTTTTTGTAAGGTATGAGATCAGATTCTGATAAATTAGGATAGAGTAGACTTGTTCAAGGGACAAACTATCTGACCACCAGTGGCGTTTATGGTAGGTTAACCGCATCGTTTAACCTAAGCGGTCGGTTAACCGTATCGTTTAACCTAAGCGGTCGGTTAACCGTTATAACGGTTATTAAATTTTGCTAACTGTAATTTAACTGTTAAAAACGGTTAACCGATAACTATTAACCATTAAGACACAGTTAATCGACGGTTCGGTAATAGGTTAACCAATAACCTATTAAATTTTTTCCACATGTTCTTCTTTTAAGAATAATGAAACTATCTCTCTGATAAATATTATATAAAAATGCACAAAAAAAACTTAAATAGTGAGATTCTAAACATTAACTTCATACTTAATTTAAAAAAAGTACCTACCTACTACAAAGTTTTTCAACACAACATACAAAAACTTCGTACTTAATTTAAAGTTTCAAGTTTCAACAATGTTCAACGCACAGCAATACACCATCAAACTTCTAAAGACAAATGTTTAACTAACATAAAAAACATAAGGTAAATGAAACTTCAATGAGTTAGTACCACAAGCCACAAAAGTTAACTCTATGATCAAATTACTCAAGGCCTTAACCGATTTATATATGTATAAATATTTTTAAAACGGTTAACCTATAGGTTATCTATTTGTCAAAATTCGTAACCGTAATCATTAACCATCATTTTTAGTGGTTCGGATAACTAAAACCGTTTAACCTTAACGGTTCGATTAATTAACCTATAAAATATAATAGTTATATCGGTTATCGGTTATGGTTAATTATGCACAACCCTACTGACCACGCTTGAAGTCCTGCCCGAAAGTTGAGAGACTTTGGACAAAAAATGCAAGGCCCAAAATTGAGTCTACTAAAAAATAGACCAATTTAAAATATGACTTGGGATCAGACTCTTACATTAAGGTCCAAGGCCAACCCATTTTTATTTAAAAAAAAATCTTCTAGGTAGGGGAGTAGAGACTCTGGGGGAAGAAAGCGAGTGTTCTTAGTATATCTAGAACCCATAACTTAAAGGAAAATGATGAAACAGAGATGAGCAGCTTGGCCAACTGAGCTCAACCCAATTTCTAAGTATGTCATATATTATTTTATTTTATTTTATTTATATAGTATAAAATTTATCACATAAAAATTAAATTTATAATCACATCTAATATTATAATGTAACTATTAAAAAATGTTAAGTTGTCGATGAATAAAAGACTAAACACAATGATAAAAGGATTAGATATAAAAAAACAAAATAATATGGGTTGGCAAAAAACAAGCTTGCGTTAAATATTAACAAATATAAGTAAACTTGGACAGACATATAGTGTCTCAATCTCATGCATAAATCTGGTCTGGTCATGAACCGCTAGAATTGAAGGTCTAACTTGTCAATTTTCAAATAAAAGTTGCAATTTGACCACTTAATTATTATAAAAGTAAATAAAATATTATTTCACAAACGGTTGTAATCGACTCTAGTGTGTTTTTAGTTCGTATTTTGAATAGTTTATATTTTTGGACATGTAAATAATTTTTTAAGAAAATAAAAAGAACTAGAGACTATGATAATCAAGAGAATGCAAATGACATTATTGAGCGTCTTGGTACATGAAAATTGAAAACATATAATTGTAAATTAATTTAAATTAACGTGATATTGAAAATCACAAACAATTACAACGTAAATATTCTTGAAAACAAAGCACATCGCAAAGAGGGCAATGACCCCAAGGAATAAAGCTTGCAAGAAACCGATTGCAGACTTCATGCAGCGACAATCCCTTTTCTTATTACATCAACATGGAGCACATAAATCAGTGTTGGATTAATTGAAATGGTGGATACGACATGGTGGGGGAGGAGACATGGAGCTTTGAGGTGGAATCGAATGGAATGAAGGACACAGAGAATGACAGATGCAATGCGGTGGAAATGAAATAGATTTGAGAGGAGGGTTTCTTTAGATGATAAGAGGATTTTGTGGAGTTTACAAGTAATACGTGGGTGGTGGAGGTGATTTATAAACGTATGAAGGAGGTGGAGGTGATTTGTACTTGTATGGCGGTGGAGGTGGTGACTCGTACTTGTACGGAGGAGGTGGTGGTGACTTGTACTTGTATGGAGGTGGAGGTGGTGATTCGTACTTGTATGGGGGTGGGGACTTGTATTTGTATGGAGGAGGAGGTGGTGATTTGTACTTGTACGGGTGTGGAGGTGGTGATTTGTACTTGTACGGGTGTGGAGGTGGTGACTCGTATTTGTATGGAGGAGGAGGTGGTGACTTGTATTTGTATGGAGGCGGAGGTGGCGACTCATACTTGTATGGGGGAGGTGGTGGAGATTTGTACTTGTATGGAGGCGGAGGTGGTGACTCGTACTTGTAAGGGGGAGGTGGTGGTGATTTGTACTTGTATGAAGGCGGAGGTGGCGACTCGTATTTGTATGGAGGCGGAGGTGGCGACTTGTATTTGTATGGAGGCAGAGGTGGCGACTCATACTTGTATGAGGGAGGTGGTGGAGACTTGTACTTGTATAGAGGCGGAGGTGGTGACTCGTACTTGTAAGGGGGAGGTGGTGGTGACTTGTACTTGTACGGGGGTGGAGGTGGCGACTCGTACTTGTATAGGGGAGGTGGTGGTGACTTGTATTTGTATGGAGGTGGAGGTGGCGACTCATACTTGTATGGGGGAGGTGGTGGAAACTTGTACTTGTATGGAGGTGGAGGTGGTGGTGACTTGTATTTGTATGGAGGCGGAGGTGGCGACTCGTATTTGTATGGAGGTGGTGGTGGTGACTCGTACTTATACAAGGGAAGTGGTGGTGACTCGTACTTGTACGGAGGAGGTGGTGGTGACTCATACTTGTATGAAGGCGGAGGTGGTGACTTGTACTTATACGGGGGAGGTGTTGGTGACTTGTATTTGTATGGAGGAGGTGGTGGCGACTTGTACTTGTATGGAGGTGGAGGTGGTGACTCATACTTGTACGGGGGAGGTGGTGGCGATTTGTACTTGTATGGAGGAGGAGGTGGCGACTCATACTTGTATGGTGGAGGTGGTGGCGACTTGTATTTGTATGGAGGGGGAGGTGGTGACTCATACTTATACGGAGGAGGTGGTGGTGATTTATACTTGTATAGAGGGGGTGTTGGTGACTCATACTTGTACGGGGGAGGTGGTGGTGATTTGTACTTGTATGGAGGTGGTGGTGGTGACTTATACTTGTATGGAGGTGGAGGTGGCGACTCATACTTGTACGGAGGAGGTGGTGGTGACTTGTATTTATATGGAGGTGGAGGTGGCGACTCATACTTGTACCAGGGAGGTGGTGGTGACTTGTATTTGTATGGAGGGGGAGGAGGTGATTCGTACTTGTACCATGGAGGTGGTGGTGATTTGTATTCGTATAGATGGGGATGAGGTGACTCATACTTGTACGGGGTAGGTGGTGGTGACTTGTATTTGTATGGAGGAGGAGGTTGTGACTCATACTTATATGAGGGAGGTGGTGGTGATTTGTACTTGTATGGAGGTGGAGGTGGTGACTCGTACTTGTATGGGAGAGGTGGCGGTGACTTGTATTTGTATGGAGGGGGTGGTGGCGACTCGTACTTGTATGAGGGAGGTGGCGGTGACTTGTACTTGTATGGTGGGGGAGGTGGTGACTCATACTTGTAGGGAGGTGGTGGTGGTGACTTGTATTTGTACGGAGGTGGAGGTGGTGACTCATACTTGTAGGGAGGTGGTGGTGGTGACTTATACTTGTACGGAGGCGGAGGTGGCAACTCATACTTATACAGAAGAGGTGGAGGTGATTTGTACTTGTACGAAGGCGGAGGTAGTGACTCATACTTATATGGGGGAGGTGGCGGCGACTTATATTTATATGGTGGTGGAGGTGGTGGTGACTTGTACACATATGGAGCCGGCTCGCCGTTGGCAGCTACATTGCTTATTATCAAGCACAATGCCAAGGCAGAGGCAAGGTGTGGCCAAATCTTGCCCATTTGGGGGGGGGGGGGCAAGGCACTAAAAAACTCCCAACTTCTCTGCGCTTTCTATACCATACAAATAGAAGACTATTTGTATTTCTGTTTTGTGAAGAACATGGGGAGGTTGAAGTTTATATAGTAAGCTCCCCAACATCCCATGGAATTTTAAATTGGTCCATATGAAACTTCCAACCTCTAATCAACCAATTATTTTAATTCCACATGTTTATCAATTGGTCATATAAATTATTGAGAAATGAATGTGACATGCCACTAGCTCCATAGTCAATGGAAATTGTATATTTGGAGTACTTGATGGGTTTAACTTGATATGTCTACAGCTCTATTGAAATGTAAAGTATTCCATTGAACAATTAGAAAAACATTTTAGTGTTTTTATCATTTTGTTATCAAAGTTAAAGGAGACATGCTACCAACTATTGTTGTTGGAATAAAAGTCAATGCAAATGGATGAAGCTTATATATCTCTTTAATGGTTAAGCACATTGTTTGTTTATTTATTTTAATATTTGGTGATACAAGTCAATGAATCTTGGTACTTGGTTGATTGGAACCTCATAATTTGGCACTACGGTTGAATTCATCTTTGTCTCACCGATATCCGAACTGAACTTAATGAACGTTCCGACAGGTGTTAAACGAGATTTTATTTCAATTGAAGTCTTTTGTCGTCGCACTACGAAATTGATTTTATATTATGTAAAGTTCATGAATTTGCATTGTTTTATAATGATTAGATTAAAATAATTTATTGGTTTAGATTGATTTTTTATTTCAATTACCTAACTAAACTTCCTCCTCGAATCCCTTGTTGTATCCACCATAGTAAAATGATTGAGACATTTGAAGTTGTTGCCAAAACTGAGGTTTATTCATCACTAGTTAATACCCAATGTATTAGTTCATCACTAGGTGATATCCAATTTATTTATTTTCTTTAATAGGTTATGGTTATGGAAATTTAATTCAATCATGCACAAGATTTTTTGAAGTTTATATTTATTGTAGTGAAGGTTGGCACAAGGGAAAAAATTACAAAGAGAAATGGTAGTAAAAATGATGCCAGTATAACTAAAAGTAGATGCTCAACTACATATGGTAAAGGGTAATGGATCAGGTAGGATTGAGTTTTTAGTTGATCCGTATCTGACTCAAAATTTTGATATCCTCATCTGATATCAACTCGACCCGACCTAAATTCGATTTGAATTTTAGTATAAAAATTCAACTTCAACTCGATACAAATAAAAAATAATAATCTTTATCTTATTTTTTGACAAAATAAGGAAATAATTGAACAATACATAGAGGGACATTATAATATTTATCACATTTTATTCGAAAAATATGAAGGTAATTAAAAAAGTATAAAAATAGGGGCATAATAACAATTATCAATAATCCCTAGGTATTTATAATGGAATTTTACTATTATATTAAATTTAAACAAAAAAATTTTCATTTCAAATCCGAATTTAATCCGACATGAATTAAAAGAATATAACTCTAAAAAATCAGGTCAAAACCTATCAAATTCGGATCAAATTATTATATCTATACTCAACTTTAAAAATAAAGTTGGAGAACATTTTCAAAGATAGCAACAGTTAAGGAAAGTTAGAAATGGGTTGTCACATCATTTTCAAATGAAACGTAATTATGTTAGGATTAGTCGTAAGAATATCTATTATTTTAAGGGTAAAACTTTAATGCACGATCTGTAAAAATTTATTTTATACTGATTTGTATTTTGCCTTGTAAAATATAAATTTTAAATTCTTAACCCTAATACCTTCAACCCTAAACTTTAAATTCTAAACACTAATCTTAACTTTTAAACCCTAAACTCCTAACATTTAAACCCTAAACTACAATCTTAATCCTTAAAATTAAAAAGACCGTATAAACTTACACGGTCTATGTATTGAAGTTTTTCCCTTATTTTAAAAGTATGGGAAAAATGACTTCGAAGAAGAGCCTTAATAGAAATTTACCGAAGACTAAGCAAGTGTCATGGTTAATTTTAAAAATTTGTATATGTTGTATATTTTTTATATTGTAGTATATATTCATATTTTTCTTAGTTCTTTTATAATATACACACCTTGTGCACATAAATATTCGAATATGAATACCATTATTGTAATTGTAATATAAACTTATATTTACTAAATTTTTTAGAACTTGTTGTATAACCTTTTACTATTTGATAATAATGCAAAAAAAAAATGGATAGTGACTCCACCTACTTTGTAATCTCTTATCCGAATTTAATTAAGATTTTACTATAGGAAATTATTTTATACATGATTTGCCTATTCAATCATAAACTTTAAAATATTACACTTTAAACCCCTAAATAGGACAAATGACATTGAAATTAAAAAAAATTGTGAAGTCTAAATTTTAGAAAGTCGCTGTATAAACAATTTCCCTTTTATTATTATTTTATAAAAATAAACATACTAAATATAAATATAAATATGTAATTGATATAGTGTGAGACGATCATTTTAACTTATCTTTTGTTTTATTTACAACGTTATAGTTCAATTTTTGATCTTGTTTAGGAGTTTTGATATTTCATCTAATTAGACCAACTAATAACTGATATTAATGGATTATATAGTTGATAGGCATTATTTTTCCTTTAATAATACATTTTTTAAAATTAAATTAGTAAATATGTAAAGTACACTTATTGATTAAGTAAACTCGATTACAAATAATGTTTCACATTTTAGTGTAACAAATAAGGAATTCAATGCTAATAATCTAAAAACTTCCTTGAAATGAAAATGTCATCGTTGCCTAGTGGTATCGGTGAGGAGAGGCGATGGACTCCCAACTTTGAATGGTTTAATTATTTTTAGCTCATTAATTGTTTTAAAATCTTTGCAATTAAGTTATTGTCTTTCCTAAAAAACTTTGGTTTATTATTTTTAAAATCCTTTAAGTTAAAATTAATTAAATTAAGCCATGTCCCCTCATTTTTCTGGTTTAATCACCTTTTAAGACCCTTCAATTTTAAAATTAGTGAAATTAAACCTTAATTTCCTTAATTTTTATGACTTAATTACTTTTTAGAAACATAATTATTTCAAAGTTAGTTAACTTGCACCCTCATAGTTCAATTATAGCTCCGTCCCTGGGTATTGGTTCATAGTTTTTGTATACAAGAAAGGGCAATGATAATTAAATAACCCTTAATCAATATCTATAAGAATACCGATTTAGTTTATTGGTTATATTTCGATACACAAACTATGTAATAAAATTTACACAATCCTTCATATTTAAGTTATAAAATTTAAAACTTAAATCCCTAGCCCTAATACCCTAAAACCTAAACCCTAAACTCTAAATTCTAACCATAAATCTTAAATTCAACACCCTACAACCTAAACTCCTAAAGCTTAAACTCAGAACCTAAATTTATAAACCCTATAATTAAAAGATTAATGTAAACTTAAATTTACATACATTTATGTATCAAACTATTTTCCTTAGTTTATTCTTCATAAATAATTACATAATCATTTTAATTAAAAGTTCTTTAACCAATTAACCCTAGCCGACAAAATAACAACAACAACAATGCAAGTTAACGGTGTTAAATAAATAATGATCATTTTTTTTCTAATATATTCAATTTCAGTTTTACGATCCAATTTTTAAATTAAAGAATATAATATACTTATGTTTCTCTGGGTACGAGTGAAAGGAACTTTGCATGCATGCAAAGTAATTTTTTTGGTAACAAACTAGGTGGAACTAATTAACTTATGATCAGGACGGACGTAAGATTTTGTGTAAGGGAGTACGAACTATCAGGAAGCTATATTAGAAATGTAGAGTGTAAAATTACAAGATTTTAGGGGTGCAAAATTAGATTATCAATAGAAAATACAAAAAAATATATAAAATATAATGGAACTTAAAATTTTTAAGTGGAATTAATCAACTTGTAATATTAGTTTGACGATTAAAATTAATTAATATTTTTTCTTCTAATTTTCTTTGGCGACGTGGAGGGTTAATTAAGTGCTAATATTGTTTTAGACATATAAATACTTTTTAAAGAAACAAAAAGACGAGAGAATATTATAATCAAGAGAATTCAAATTACATTATTCAGCATCTTGGTACATGAAAACATATAATCGTAAATTAATTTAAATTAACTGGTATTGAAAATCACAAACAATTACAGAGTAAATATTCTTAAAAACAAAGCACGTCGCAAAGAGGAATAACCAGAAAGCTTGCAAGAAACCGATTGCAGACTTCTTGCAGCTGCAATCCCTTTTCTTATTACATCGACATGGAGCACATAAATCAGTGTTGGATTAATTGAAATGGTGGATAGGACATGGTGGGGAGGAGACATGGAGCTTTGAGGTGGAATCGAATGTAATGAAGGACACAGAGAATGACAGATGCAATGAGGTGGAAATGAAATAGATTTGGGAGGAGGGTTTCTTTAGATGAAAAGACGATTTTGTGGAGTTTATTTGTAATTTACGTGGGTGGTGGAGGTGATTTGTACTTGTATGGTGGTGGAGGTGGTGACTCGTACTTGTACGGAGGAGGTGGTGGTGACTTGACTTGTATTTGTATGGAGGCGGGGGTGGTGACTCATATTTGTATGGTGGAGGTGGCGATGATTTGTATTTGTATGGAGGAGGTGGGGGTGGTGACTCGTATTTGTATGGAGGAGGTGGGGGTGACTTGTATTTGTATGGAGGGAGGTGGTGGTGATTTATACTTGTATGGGGAGGAGGTGGTGATTTGTACTTGTATGGAGGGAGGTGGTGGTGACTTATACTTGTACGGGAGTGGTGGTGATGCATACTTGTACAAGGGAGGCGGTGGTGACTTGTACTTGTAGGGAGGAGGAGGTGGTGACTCATACTTATATAAAGGAGGTGGTGGTGATTTGTACTTGTATGGTGGCGGAGGTGGTGACTCGTACTTGTACGGAGGAGGTGGTGGTGACTTGTACTTTGCATGGTGGAGGTGGTGGTGGGGACTGGTGGTGACTTGTATTTGGAGGAGGTGGTGGGGACTCGTACTTGTATGGGGGAGGTGGTGGTGACTTATACTTGTATGGAGGAGGAGGGGTGGGACTTGTATTTGGAGGGGAGGTGGTGGTGGTGACTTATACTTGTGTATTTGTATGGGAGGTGGTGGTGGTTGTACTTGTACTTAGGGAAGGGAGGTGGTGGTGACTCGTGACTTGTACGGAAGAGGTGGTGGTGACTCATACTTGTACTTGGAGGAAAGAGGTGGTGACTTGTGACTTATACGGGGAGGTGTTGGTGACTTGTATTTGTATGGAGGAGGTGGTGGGGACTTGTATTTGTATGGAGGTGGAGGTGGTGACTCATACTTGTACGGGGGTGGTGGTGGGAACTTGTACTTGTATGGAGGAGGAGGTGGGGACTCATACTTGTATGGTGGAGGTGGTGGTGACTTATACTTGTATGGAGGGGGGAGGTGGTGACTCATACTTATACGGAGGAGGTGGTGGTGATTTATACTTGTATAGGGGGGTGGTGGTGACTTGTACTTGTAGGGGGGAGGTGGTGGTGATTTGTACTTGTATGGAGGTGGTGGTGGTGACTTATACTTGTATGGTGGTGGAGGTGGTGACTCATACTTGTATGGAGGAGGTGGTGGTGACTTATATTTATATGGGGTGGTGGTGGTGACTCATACTTGTACCAGGGAGGTGGTGGTGACTTGTATTTGTAGGGAGGGGTGACTCATACTTGTGGGGGGAGGTGGTGGGGACTTGTACCATGGAGGTGGTGGTGGTGATTTGTATTTGTGCAGTGATAGATGGGGATGAGGTGGTGGTGGGGACTGTACTTGTACGAGGGTAGGTGGTGGTGACTTGTATTTGTATGGAGGAGGAGGTTGAGGTGGAGGTGGTGACTTATATTTGGGAGGTGGTGGTGATTTGTACTTGTATGGAGGTGGAGGTGGTGACTTGTATTTGTATGGGAGGAGGTGGAGGTGACTTGTATTTGTATGGAGGAGGTGGTGAGGACTTGTACTTTGTATGGAGGGAGGTGGTGGTGACTTGTACTTGTATGGGGGGGGAGGTGGTGACTCATACTTGTAGGGGGGTGGTGGTGGTGACTTGTATTTGTACGGAGGTGGAGGTGGTGACTCATACTTATAGGAGGGAGGTGGTGGTGACTTATACTTGTATGGAGGCGGAGGTGGCAACTCATACTTATACGAAGAGGTGGTGGTGATTTATTTGTATAGAGGTGGAGGTAGTGACTCATACTTATATGGGGAGGTGGTGGTGACTTATATTTATATGGTGGTGGAGGTGGTGGTGACTTGTATACATATGGAGCCGGCTCGCCGCTGGCAGCTACATTGCTTATTATCAAGCACAATGCCAAGGCAGAGGCAAGGTGTGGCCAAAACTTGCCCATTTGGGGGCAAAAAGGCACTAAAACTCCCAACTTCTTTCCACTTTCTATACCATACAAATAGAAGACTATTTGTATTTCTGTTTTGTGAAGAACAATGGGAGGTTGAAGTTTATATAGTAAGCTCCCAACATCCCATGGAATTTTAAATTGGTCCATATGAAACTTCCAACCACTAATCAACCAATTATTTTAATTCCACATGTTTATCAATTGGTCATATAAATTATTGAGAAATGAATGTGACATGCCACTAGCTCCATAGTCAATGGAAATTGTATATTTGGAGTACTTGATGGGTTTAACTTGATATGTCTACAGCTCTATTGAAATGTAAAGTATTCCATTGAACAATTAGAAAAACATTTTAGTGTTTTTATCATTTTGTTATCAAAGTTAAAGGAGACATGCTACCAACTATTGTTGTTGGAATAAAAGTCAATGCAAATGGATGAAGCTTATATATCTCTTTAATGGTTAAGCACATTGTTTGTTTATTTATTTTAATATTTGGTGATACAAGTCAATGAATCTTGGTACTTGGTTGATTGGAACCTCATAATTTGGCACTACGGTTGAATTCATCTTTGTCTCACCGATATCCGAACTGAACTTAATGAACGTTCCGACAGGTGTTAAACGAGATTTTATTTCAATTGAAGTCTTTTGTCGTCGCACTACGAAATTGATTTTATATTATGTAAAGTTCATGAATTTGCATTGTTTTATAATGATTAGATTAAAATAATTTATTGGTTTAGATTGATTTTTTATTTCAATTACCTAACTAAACTTCCTCCTCGAATCCCTTGTTGTATCCACCATAGTAAAATGATTGAGACATTTGAAGTTGTTGCCAAAACTGAGGTTTATTCATCACTAGTTAATACCCAATGTATTAGTTCATCACTAGGTGATATCCAATTTATTTATTTTCTTTAATAGGTTATGGTTATGGAAATTTAATTCAATCATGCACAAGATTTTTTGAAGTTTATATTTATTGTAGTGAAGGTTGGCACAAGGGAAAAAATTACAAAGAGAAATGGTAGTAAAAATGATGCCAGTATAACTAAAAGTAGATGCTCAACTACATATGGTAAAGGGTAATGGATCAGGTAGGATTGAGTTTTTAGTTGATCCGTATCTGACTCAAAATTTTGATATCCTCATCTGATATCAACTCGACCCGACCTAAATTCGATTTGAATTTTAGTATAAAAATTCAACTTCAACTCGATACAAATAAAAAATAATAATCTTTATCTTATTTTTTGACAAAATAAGGAAATAATTGAACAATACATAGAGGGACATTATAATATTTATCACATTTTATTCGAAAAATATGAAGGTAATTAAAAAAGTATAAAAATAGGGGCATAATAACAATTATCAATAATCCCTAGGTATTTATAATGGAATTTTACTATTATATTAAATTTAAACAAAAATTTTCATTTCAAATCCGAATTTAATCCGACATGAATTAAAAGAATATAACTCTAAAAAATCAGGTCAAAACCTATCAAATTCGGATCAAATTATTATATCTATACTCAACTTTAAAAATAAAGTTGGAGAACATTTTCAAAGATAGCAACAGTTAAGGAAAGTTAGAAATGGGTTGTCACATCATTTTCAAATGAAACGTAATTATGTTAGGATTAGTCGTAAGAATATCTATTATTTTAAGGGTAAAACTTTAATGCACGATCTGTGTAAAATTTATTTTATACAGATTTGTATTTTGCCTTGTAAAATATAAATTTTAAATTCTTAACCCTAATACCTTCAACCCTAAACTTTAAATTCTAAACACTAATCTTAACTTTTAAACCCTAAACTCCTAACATTTAAACCCTAAACTACAATCTTAATCCTTAAAATTAAAAAGACCGTATAAACTTACACGGTCTATGTATTGAAGTTTTTCCCTTATTTTAAAAGTATGGGAAAAATGACTTCGAAGAAGAGCCTTAATAGAAATTTACCGAAGACTAAGCAAGTGTCATGGTTAATTTTAAAAATTTGTATATGTTGTATATTTTTTATATTGTAGTATATATTCATATTTTTCTTAGTTCTTTTATAATATACACACCTTGTGCACATAAATATTCAATATGAATACCATTATTGTAATTGTAATATAAACTTATATTTACTAAATTTTTTAGAACTTGTTGTATAACCTTTTACTATTTGATAATAATGCAAAAAAAAAAAAAATGGATAGTGACTCCACCTACTTTGTAATCTCTTATCCGAATTTAATTAAGATTTTACTATAGGAAATTATTTTATACATGATTTGCCTATTCAATCATAAACTTTAAAATATTACACTTTAAACCCCTAAATAGGACAAATGACATTGAAATTAAAAAAAATTGTGAAGTCTAAATTTTAGAAAGTCGCTGTATAAACAATTTCCCTTTTATTATTATTTTATAAAAATAAACATACTAAATATAAATATAAATATGTAATTGATATAGTGTGAGACGATCATTTTAACTTATCTTTTGTTTTATTTACAACGTTATAGTTCAATTTTTGATCTTGTTTAGGAGTTTTGATATTTCATCTAATTAGACCAACTAATAACTGATATTAATGGATTATATAGTTGATAGGCATTATTTTTCCTTTAATAATACATTTTTTAAAATTAAATTAGTAAATATGTAAAGTACACTTATTGATTAAGTAAACTCGATTACAAATAATGTTTCACATTTTAGTGTAACAAATAAGGAATTCAATGCTAATAATCTAAAAACTTCCTTGAAATGAAAATGTCATCGTTGCCTAGTGGTATCGGTGAGGAGAGGCGATGGACTCCAACTTTGAATGGTTTAATTATTTTTAGCTCATTAATTGTTTTAAAATCTTTGCAATTAAGTTATTGTCTTTCCTAAAAAACTTTGGTTTATTATTTTTAAAATCCTTTAAGTTAAAATTAATTAAATTAAGCCATGTCCCCTCATTTTTCTGGTTTAATCACCTTTTAAGACCCTTCAATTTTAAAATTAGTGAAATTAAACCTTAATTTCCTTAATTTTTATGACTTAATTACTTTTTAGAAACATAATTATTTCAAAGTTAGTTAACTTGCACCCTCATAGTTCAATTATAGCTCCGTCCCTGGTATTGGTTCATAGTTTTTGTATACAAGAAAGGGCAATGATAATTAAATAACCCTTAATCAATATCTATAAGAATACCGATTTAGTTTATTGGTTATATTTCGATACACAAACTATGTAATAAAATTTACACAATCCTTCATATTTAAGTTATAAAATTTAAAACTTAAATCCCTAGCCCTAATACCCTAAAACCTAAACCCTAAACTCTAAATTCTAACCATAAATCTTAAATTCAACACCCTACAACCTAAACTCCTAAAGCTTAAACTGTAACCTAAATTTATAAACCCTATAATTAAAAGATTAATGTAAACTTAAATTTACATACATTTATGTATCAAACTATTTTCCTTAGTTTATTCTTCATAAATAATTACATAATCATTTTAATTAAAAGTTCTTTAACCAATTAACCCTAGCCGACAAAATAACAACAACAACAATGCAAGTTAACGGTGTTAAATAAATAATGATCATTTTTTTTCTAATATATTCAATTTCAGTTTTACGATCCAATTTTTAAATTAAAGAATATAATATACTTATGTTTCTCTGGGTACGAGTGAAAGGAACTTTGCATGCATGCAAAGTAATTTTTGGTAACAAACTAGGTGGAACTAATTAACTTGCGATCAGGACGGACGTAAGATTTTGTGTAAGGGAGTACGAACTATCAGGAAGCTATATTAGAAATGTAGAGTGTAAAATTACAAGATTTTAGGGGTGCAAAATTAGATTATCAATAGAAAATACAAAAAAATATATAAAATATAATGGAACTTAAAATTTTTAAGTGGAATTAATCAACTTGTAATATTAGTTTGACGATTAAAATTAATTAATATTTTTTCTTCTAATTTTCTTTGGCGACGTGGAGGGTTAATTAAGTGCTAATATTGTTTTAGACATATAAATACTTTTTTAAAGAAACAAAAAGACGAGAGAATATTATAATCAAGAGAATTCAAATTACATTATTCAGCATCTTGGTACATGAAAACATATAATCGTAAATTAATTTAAATTAACTGGTATTGAAAATCACAAACAATTACAGAGTAAATATTCTTAAAAACAAAGCACGTCGCAAAGAGGAATAACCAGAAAGCTTGCAAGAAACCGATTGCAGACTTCTTGCAGCTGCAATCCCTTTTCTTATTACATCGACATGGAGCACATAAATCGGTGTTGGATTAATTGAAATGGTGGATAGGACATGGTGGGGGAGGAGACATGGAGCTTTGAGGTGGAATCGAATGTAATGAAGGACACAGAGAATGACAGATGCAATGAGGTGGAAATGAAATAGATTTGGGAGGAGGGTTTCTTTAGATGAAAAGACGATTTTGTGGAGTTTATTTGTAATACGTGGGTGGTGGAGGTGATTTGTACTTGTATGGTGGTGGAGGTGGTGACTCGTACTTGTACGAAGGTGGTGGTGGAGACTTGTATTTGTATGGAGGCGGGGGTGGTGACTCATATTTGTATGGTGGAGGTGGCGGTGATTTGTATTTGTATGGAGGAGGTGGGGGTGACTCGTACTTGTATGGAGGAGGTGGGGGTGACTCGTACTTGTACGAGGGAGGTGGTGGTGATTTATACTTGTACGGGGGAGGAGGTGGTGACTCGTACTTGTACTGGGGAGGTGGTGGTGACTTATACTTGTACGGGGGAGGTGGTGGTGATGCATACTTGTACAAGGGAGGCGGTGGTGACTTGTACTTGTAGGGAGGAGGAGGTGGTGACTCGTACTTATATAAAGGAGGTGGCGGTGATTTGTACTTGTATGGTGGCGGAGGAGGTGACTCGTACTTGTACGGAGGAGGTGGTGGGGACTCGTATTTGTACGGAGGTGGTGGTGGGGACTCGTACTTGTACGGAGGAGGTGGTGGGGACTCGTACTTGTACGGGGGAGGTGGTGGTGACTTATACTTGTACGAAGGAGGAGGTGGGGACTCGTACTTGTACGGAGGTGGTGGTGGTGACTTATACTTGTACGGGGGAGGTGGTGGTGACTTGTACTTGTAGGGAGCAGGTGGTGGTGACTCGTACTTGTACGGAAGAGGTGGTGGTGACTCGTACTTGTAGGAAAGAGGTGGTGGTGACTCGTACTTGTACAGAGGAGGTGGTGGGGACTTGTATTTGTATGGAGGCGGAGGTGGTGACTCGTACTTGTACGGAGGTGGTGGTGGGAACTTGTACTTGTATGGAGGAGGAGGTGGGGACTCGTACTTGTACGGGGGAGGTGGTGGTGACTTATACTTGTACGAGGGAGGAGGTGGTGACTCGTACTTGTACGGAGGTGGTGGTGGTGACTTATACTTGTACGGGGGAGGTGGTGGTGACTTGTACTTGTAGGGAGGAGGCGGTGGTGACTCGTAATTGTATGAGGGAGGTGGTGGTGACTTGTACTTGTATGGTGGTGGAGGTGGTGACTCATACTTGTATGGAGGAGGTGGTGGTGACTTATACTTGTACGGGGGAGGTGGTGGTGACTCATACTTGTATGGGGGAGGTGGTGGGGACTTGTACTCGTATAGAGGTGGAGGTGGTGACTCATACTTGTACGGGGGAGGTGGTGGGGACTTGTACTTGTATGGAGGTGGAGGTGGTGACTCGTATTTGTACGGGGGAGGTGGTGGTGACTCGTACTTGTATTGAGGAGGTGGTGGGGACTTATACTTGTACGAGGGAGGTGGTGGCGACTCATACTTGTACGGGGGAGGTGGTGGGGACTTGTACATGTATGGAGGTGGAGGTGGTGACTCGTATTTGTACGGGGGAGGTGGAGGTGACTTGTATTTGTACGGAGGAGGTGGAGGGGACTTGTATTTGTACGGAGGAGGTGGAGGTGACTTGTATTTGTACGGAGGAGGTGGTGAGGACTTGTACTTGTATGGAGGTGGAGGTGGTGATTCGTACTTGTATGGGGGAGGTGGTGGTGATTCGTACTTGTATGGGGGAGGTGGTGGTGACTTGTACTTGTATGGAGGTGGAGGTGGCGATTCATACTTATACGAGGGAGGTGGTGGTGACTTGTACTTGTATGGAGGTGGAGGTGGTGACTCGTACTTGTACAGGAGAGGTGGTGGAGACTTATATTTGTATAGAGGTGGAGGCGGTGATTCATACTTGTATGGAGGAGGTGGTGGTGACTTATATACATATGGTTGTGGAGGCGGTGACTTGTATACATATGGAGCCGACTCGCCGTTGGCAGCTACATTGCTTATTATCAAGCACAATGCCAAGGCATAGGCTAGGTGTGGCCAAAACTTTGCCATTCTGATGGGAAAAAGGCACTAAAACTCCCAACTTCTTTCCACTCTCTATACCATACAAATAGAAGGCTACTTGTATTTCAGTTTTGTGAAGAACAATGGAGAGATTGGAGTTTATATAGTAAGCTCCCCAACATTTTATGGAATTTTAAATTGGTCCCTATGAAACTTCCTACCACTAATCAACCAAATAATTTAATCTCATATGTATATGAAATGGTCATATAAATTATTGAGAAATGAATGTGACATGCCACTAGCTCCTGCCACAGTCAATGGAAATTGTATATTGCATTACTCAATGGGCTTAACTTGGTCTGTCTACACCTCTATTGGATTATAAAGAATTTCATTGAATTATTTAAATATATTTATTGTTTTTGTTATCAAAGTTTAAAGGAGATTTGTTACCAACTATTGATGTTTCCTATTGGAATAAAAGTCAATGAACCTTATTGGGGATACAAGTCAATGACTCTTGGTTGTTAGTTGATTGCAACCTCATAAGTTGACAACTCTATTGGTTATTGAGATTGAATTTAGTATTTTATTTATTAATAAGAATAGAAAAATATTCCATGCATCGAATGGTAAAAATTTTGGTTTTACAAACTAGTCCAATTTAAGATTCAGAGGTTTTATTTAGGGTTTTAAAATTTAAAATTTTTAGCTGACATTTAGATTTAAAGACTTAAATTTTAGTTTTTAAAGTAAAATTAGGCATGCTTATAAAATATTTTTCATATTAGTACAAGAAATATCAACTCATAATAATAGTAAACCCGTGACGTCAGAAGTCGACATGTGGTCTAACCGACTTTTCTTTTATATGTCTAAAGTTGGTATGTAATCGGGTTCACTTTTTACTATAAAAAGTGCAAGATAGCCGAAAATAAAAATGAGAGTACAATAGATTTAAAAAATTTTTTTTCTCAACAACAATATCTATAGAATTTAGCTCATGAATAAATTGTCTGATTATCGAACTCAGAACTTGTTGTAAACCAGTATTTCATTTTTAGCAAAAGTTATTTTTATCTTTTCACTACGAGATCGTTAATGTTAAAAAATATTCTTTAATATTTGATATAAAGAAATTCAGAAAAATATTTTTTTCATAGAATAATGTTTATTTTTATAGTGAAATCATGTCACATTAAAATAAATAAATAGTAGAGGTTTAAGAGAAATAAAAAAAACTATATTTATTTTATTGATAGCAAAGATGAAAAATGAATATGTTTTCAATTATGGCTTAACATGGTTGAAAAACTGATGAAAAAAAAACATTATACTATATAAATATCTTAACTGTTGAAATTGGTTTTTATACTGTTGAAAATGAAAAATTATTAGATGAATCATGTTCACCGCGTTATTCGTCACCTCTTTCCTACATATGTGATTAGAGAGCGGATAGTTATTTTGAGATGAACGGACCTAATTGGTTGGACAACAGATGACGTGATGAACATGATTCATCTAATAATTTTTTGTTGAAAATCCCTTAATTTTACATTGTTATATAATTACTGGATTAAAAAAATTATTGGCTGAGATTTTATTTCATTTCCTTTAATCACTCTAGTTTACAAGAAAAAAATGCTCGATTTGTTGAAGTAAAAAAATTAAGAACTCCAGCATTTTAATATTATAGAAAATGTTAATTTTTTTAAAACATGTCAATATTTAAAGCGATGACTGAACCGTCGACTTAATAAAAATTGAGTGTGAACATTTTAAAAGATAGAATAAATGAAGAAAAGTCAAAAATGGTTGTCATATCATTTTCAGATGAACATAATTATGCTACGATTAGTCCTAAAAATGTCTTATTTTAAATGTACGGAAAATATGACTTCAAGAAGAGTCTTATTAGAAAATTAATGAAGAGTAAGCATGTGCCCTGGGTTCCTAAATATTTTATTTAAAATTTAAATATAAATATGTATTTAAAATTTGAGAAATATAAACGTATTAAAATATAAATATTTCTTTGAAATGTGTATTAAAAAAATCTTTAAAATGTATGTATTTTTATAATTAAATTTAAATATAATTTGGATTCACAAGAACGTTGTCAAAGGGTCAAGGCCTACATTTTCTATAAACCCACAAAAATTGCTCAAAAAATTAAATTTATGTTGTAGATGGTCCATAGTTTTTTAAAGCCCAAAACCAACTTAAGCTTCAATAAGTCATTAAAAGCCAAAAATTATAAGGAAGTGGCGGGGGGCGTGTAGATATATGGAAGTGGTGGCCAGGCAGATGGAGGAGGAGGGACTCCGGACTTGTGGACACATGGCGGTGGAGGTGATGGATGAGGCGTAAATGAATAGAGCGTTCGACAAATAGTTTTGAACCGTTTTTATGATGTTTTATAGTTGTTTATTAAGTTAAATAAACGAATATAAACAAAATTAATGTATAAAGAAATAAAAGAAATTTGTATTACTATTTAAAGAAAAAAATTATGTATGAGGGGCGAACTTATGTTTGCGGGGCTTCAGTTGGCTTGTGACAAGGGTTGATCATGTATCATCCTGAAATCTGGCTGCGCTGTCGTGATAAAACCGATATTCTATAATTTAATGTAATAGGATA
Source organism: Hibiscus mutabilis (assembly GCA_019671005.1). Lineage (NCBI taxonomy): Eukaryota > Viridiplantae > Streptophyta > Magnoliopsida > Malvales > Malvaceae > Hibiscus > Hibiscus mutabilis. The sequence continues at coordinate 54,723 of JAGYYJ010000550.1, read as the reverse complement.
CCTTTTTTTCCTTTAGGCTCTTTATTGGCTCGCCGATGGATGGAGATGTAGAGAGGGTTTTTTAATGAGGTTCGTTTTTCTTCAAAAGAAATTATAGAGGTGAAGTTATAAAATTTTAAGGAGGACGAAAATAAATTTTCAATAAAAAACACATAAAATTTTTATAAAAAATTATATAATACCCTCTTTCGTGAATGAATGTTTAATACAAAGCTTTCGTATATATGTGATCCCTCCAATATTATTTCAAGGGTAAACCACATTAAATATCACTAAACTTTAAGTTTAGTACTAGTATACTATTGGATTAAAAATTAATATTATATTTAACATTGGACTTCAGTTTCGGCTTCAATTCTATCAGTGGGTCGTCAAAGTCCTTTACGACATTGCACGCGGACCGTAAAGGTTTGTTCACTACATCGTTTTAATGGTTCAATAGTATAATTAAAGCATAAACTAAAGTTTAGTACTCAAACATTATTGAATTTTAGTTTACTGGTATAATCAATATTAAACTTAAAATTTAGTGATATTCGATATAATTTACACATATTTCAATTGGTTAATGTTCCATAAAGTCTCCAACCTCTCCTACAAACCCAAATAATTTATTAAGGAACTTGTAGTGACTTTCCACTAATTTGTATGCAAACTTGGAAGCAGTCCAAGAAATTTGTAAATGAACCATTCCCCAGTTGCATTTTCGACCCACCTAATACTTTAAATAAAGTATAATTTTAAAAAGGTCAAATGTGAGGCAACTCTTAAATATCTTTTTATATCATCAATATCAATTTAATTTATTGTTTAACTAATTCAAATAAAATATTACAAATGCTCTTTATAAAACGACTCTTACAGTCTCGTTCGCTCCTTCACATCGTCAGGAAATGATAGTTCAACTGAAAACTTAAAATCAACTACATTAACTTATTGTTGATTGGTAAATAAATCTTTGACAAACAAATAATACTAATTCTCTTATATTTGAAAAGAACTTTATTTTTTTAACAATTTATACCCAAAGAGAGGCGGAAGGGGAGATTAGAGATTATTCCTATTAGAATTAGAACTCAGAACTTAGGGGAAAATATTAAATGTCAATCAAAGTCTTTAACTATATGTTCCAAGTTGTGTTGACAAAAAACACCCTCTAAGTTATTGTATTATATTACAATTAATCTTTTTCTTTCATGTTCACTATGTTAAGTAATTAGTTGGTTATTTTTGAAGTAAATCCTCTCAAATGAGGTTATGTAAAGAATTGAAACTCAAATTTTTAATACGCGAAAAATCTATTTTTAATAGAAAATTGAAATTTAAAAAGCCCAACTATCTGCCCTTGCTTATAAATATGGATTCCACGTTCAAAGGATGAATGATGAAGGAGACTATTTCAATAGTTGGTCCAATTAATGTCCATATTATTTATGCAAATTTAAGTAAAGCCCAAAGTGGCTGCCGATTACTTGTATATGCAACCAAATTTAATCATGTGTTTTGAGTGTTGACAATGTAAGCTCCAAACGTATGACAAATTTCACCCGTTAGGCCTTTACTCGCACTTAAACCACACCATTAATCTTATTGATTTTACTCTATTTCTAGAAGCTAATCGGATGAAATGGACACTTCCTTTTACTATCATGAATAATAATAAAACTCAAGGAACAACGCAGGTTGGTCCAAGTGGTAAGTAAATCGATATTGTTTAAGCAGGTTTTGAGTTTGAGACTTTCTATATATAGAAAATTTTCGTTAAGAGACTCACCCAACAAAACTAGGTGAATAACACGGGTCGGTCCGAATTAGTCAAGATAAAGTCCTAAAAAATCATGAGGACTATCAAAAAAGATAATACAAAACATAAGGAGTGGTTCCTCTAGTAAAGACTAATTAAAGAGTAAGGTATCTACTTAAGCATATGTGAAGCTACGTCGAGGCCTGGCCCCTGCGGCCCACCCTTACGATCTATTATTTTTTAATTCGGTCATGCAGAATTTTTAAGTTATAATTTACTTTATTTGCTCAAGTATTATAAACCGGTTCTTGGCTTAGTGGTAAAATGTATAAATGGAAGTAACTTCAAGTTATTAGATCAAATTTGAATTGCGAGATTTTTTTTAGTGTTTTTCAAAAAATTATGTGTGAGTTTAACTAAATTTAAAACTAAATATAATATTTTTATACTTAACTACAACGATAATAATAATAATATCACATTATGCATATGAAAAAAATGCAATAAAATTTTATAATAACATCACAATGTAAGAAAAAAGCTTTTTCTACTTTTTTTCCCTTTTTCCATAAATGTGCATTATATATATATATATATATATATATATATATATATATATATATATATATATATATATCCCATATGCATCAATTAATTATTTTAAATTATTTCCATAATTTAAAGTTAGTCACCATGCCAATATCTCTAGCTTCAAATGCAAGTATGGGCTCATTAGATGTTGAAAAGGAAGATTATGTGAATTAGAAGCAAATACAAATATATATAATAGAATAATAATATATGAAAACTATATACTCGCAATTCTTCGTATTATATCGTTTTATTAAAAACAATTATTTCTATGAGAAACTTTTAATGAAATTGTATCCTATAATTCACTAAAGCTTATGAATTTTTTTATTATAACTAAAGCTTATGAATTTAGTATCATCAGTTATGCACTCAAATAAACTCAACATACGGCTCCGGCGGAAAAAAAGATAACGTTCATCTTAAAAGACGTGTATTTCGAGCATTTTTTTAAAGTGTATATCTTATTAAAGGGTTAAGAAAAGTATTAACAAATATTTCACTTATATATATATTATTTTATATATAGGCGGAGGAAACAAAAAGTTTTTACAAGTGCTTTAGTTTTAGGGTTTAAGTTAAATTTTAGGATTTAGAAATTAGGAATTTAGGTTTAATGGTTTAGAATTGTCTTGGTCACGATCTAGGGTTTATAAGTTAAACCCTAAATTCCTAACCATATCACCAAAAACTCTCAACTCTAACATTTAATCATAAATTCTAACCCTAAACCCTGAATTTTAAACCTCTAACCTCCAAATCATAAATTCTAACATTATGCCCTAAAACTAAGGTGCTCGTAAAAAAAATAGTTTTCCCCGCCGCTTTATATATATATATATTTCTATTTCTATTTTTCTCTCTCAATGTCCCCTTCCATACCGTTTACTACTTAGACCCATCAACCAACTCTTTTTTTCTCCTTATTTCTTCCCAAAATCCTAAGCAAACACCCCACAACCATCACCATCATCATCATCATCATCACCACCATTTCCCCCACCATGAAGCCTCCTCTCTTAACCCTCCCTTCCACTATAAAATCTCCACTAACCCATGTCACAAAACCTGTTAGTTATCAACAAAAACAACACATATTCTTGTTCTTGGATAGGGAAATCCAAGCCCTAATTCCCTCTCTTTAGGGTATTTGATTTCCCATGATGAGGAAGCCTAACGATGGTAGTACAACAAATACTACTAATATTAATACTAAGCTTAGGAAAGGGCTGTGGTCACCGGAGGAAGATGACAAGCTCATCAACTACATGTTAACCAATGGCCATGGCTGCTGGAGTGATGTAGCTAGGAATACCGGCCTGCAGAGGTGCGGCAAGAGCTGCCGCCTCCGTTGGATCAATTACTTGAGACCTGATCTCAAACGAGGCGCCATTTCGCCGCAAGAAGAAGAGCTCATCGTCCATTTACATTCCATTCTTGGCAACAGGTATGGTTTCTCCATCTTGCATGCATGATTTCCCTAAATATATGCTCAAGTGCACATCGTCCCTCTCAATTTAGTTTGGTCCATTCACAATACCAAAAATCGAATTTTTTATCTTACTTTCATTAGATAAGCTGGTTGTTAGTATATACTTATATATTATTGCTAAACAATGATAATTACATAGCAATCCTTGCTTCATTAGGTCATACCTTTCAACCTTGTTTATCATTTCATTGACAAAATAAGAACTTTAGATCATAGTCTCCATCATTATAGTCCCCTAATCCCCATATTAGAAAGAAAACATAAAGCGATACTTTTTTCATCTCTTTTAAAGGTCAATTATGATTATGTACCGTCTACTATTTTTAAATTTAGTATTTAATCTCTATACTTTAATTTTAACATAATCTGATCATCTACTTTTATAATATCATTTACCAGTCTAAACAATTAACGAAATTAACTATTTCAGGTAAAATATTTTTAACTGATCTTACATGTACTTTTTCTTGTATGATATATGTAGGCACTTAGACCTATTTCTTTTCTTTCTTTTTTTTTTTTTTGAATAGTCTAACTATAAACTCATCGATTTGATCGGAAAATAACTTACACAAAAAATGAATTAGTACCTTGTTTGGTTAATTGCCTTGCATACGCATGCAATAAAGCCTTGAATTAATGGGTTCCATTAGGGAGTTGGTGAGAGAGAGAGAGATAAAGGCAAAAAGTAAGAATTACTTAAAGTTCATTAAGAAAGTGGCAATATATATATAGTAGCAATATATATATATATATATATATATATATATATATATATATATATAATCTTTGGTTGTCGGTAGTAGCCTTTGCTTCTGTCGAACTTAATCTCAAATTGAAGTCACAATCTCTTGTTTAGAATTAAAATATCCATGCATGTTTTGCATGGAAAGTATTGACCCATGTTTTTTTTCTTTGTTGTTTCAAAGGTGGTCTCAAATTGCAGCTCGTCTGCCTGGTCGTACCGACAATGAAATAAAGAACTTTTGGAATTCAACGATAAAGAAAAGGCTCAAGAATTCGTCGTCCACCGCCTCGCCAAACGCAAGCGATTCATCGACGTCGGACCCCGACAAGGATTCCAAGGCAGGGTTAATGTCGATGGAACAAGGGATTTTTCCGACGTACATCGATTTATCATCGAATTTGCCCAACTCTTCCTTGCAATCCATGGTCTTGAGTCCCACGGGAACCGTGTTCGGTGCCACCGCCGGGTACTTTGTGACGCATGGTTGCGTAAACGGAAACGGTTTCTACGGTGAAAACGAGATATTCAGTAGCATTGACAACGGGGAGGAATTATATATCCCTCCTTTAGAAACCATTGGAGAAAAACTTAAATCCGAACATACATTTGATAGCAACGTCGTGGCCACGGCCGCCACCACCAACAACATTAACAACAACCCTTTTAGCATCATAAACAACAACATCAAATCGGAGAACGTAACGGCCGGCGGGAATTTTTGGTTAGGAGATGAGCTTAAAGTTGGAGAATGGGATTTGGAGGATTTGATGAAAGATGTATCTTCCTTTCCATTTCTTGATTTCCAAAGCTGAATAATTAAACACTTAGGTAAAAAGAATTAAAACCCTAGAGTCCATTTCCAAACCTTAAACCCTGTCTGTTTAATAAAAAAAAACTACAAATATCCTAGATTCGGACAATACTTACAAAAGCAGCAAGAACCAGATATATAGGGGGTGGGTTTTGTCTCTCATGAAAACACATGTATAAGGTTGTAGGATAGCTGAGTTTGGAATAATGGTGGCATGAAAAACGTTTGTAAGTATTATTTCTTTTCCTTATGAACTATACTTTGATTTGACTTCAAATGAAATAAATAAGCCATGTAAACAGTGTTAGAAATAAAAGGAATATTTTGTCACTTTCTTTGTCTTTTTTTTTTATCTCCAGATAATATTTATTTATTTTTTTAATCTTTTGATAAGATATATACAAATTATAAATAAATTATTTAAACTCAAATTTCTTTAAAATAACAATATTTTCTTTTTTTAGACCATTCAGGAAAGTTCTCTTCTCTCCTTGTTAAAATAATAGTAATAACAACCCATTCTTGAACTAATTTAGAATTTTTTGTTGTTGAATTTTTGTTTATGATGTTTTGAGTACTTGAAAAAGAAAACATAAAGAATTAAAAAAACGAATAGAAAAGGAGAATTGTATTTTGAAATTCAAAATGTGTAAAGTAAATTTATACAATTATTTTATTTAAACTATAAATTGTAAAATCTAAATTTTTAATTTAAAACCCTAAAACTCTAAATTGACTATATAAATTTTAAATTTGACAGGCTTATATAAAATAAAGTTTATACCGATTGTATATCAAAATATTTTTTATATAATTATATATTATACAACAAACGATTATCGTACAAAACATGTCGTGAACTGACATATGCTTGTGTTGTTTTAAAATTAATTTATGGACAACTCAAACTCTCAAAGCATAAGGCAAAAAATGAATAGAGACTTGTGTAATCATAAAGATGAATGAATGGATAATTTAATGCAATAAAATAACTATCCATTAAACATTATGTGACGTAAGATTTGAGAGCATCAATTAGATCGGACAATTTTAAATATAATATGATTATTACAACATGGAACTATAACATAAGACATTAGAAATACAAAAAGATGCATTAAAATTTACAGAAAAAAAAATTTTAATTCATGCAAATATAAGACTTTGAATACAATTAAGATACGAAAAACAATACAAATTTTGTAAGTTATTTGAATACTACCATTTTTTTAGGAAAAAAAGTATGAATATTTAAAAAGAAATATAGTTATATAATATAAATGTGACGATGAAGAACACGATAAACATGACACATAATTCATTATTAGTTACTTGTAGTGGTAGATTCAGAATTTTTTTTGTGAGCACGAGTCATAAAAATTTTAAATTCCAGGATGAACACAAATCATAAAATTTAAGGATTAATTCATAAAGTTTAAGAAAATTAAAAGTGAAGTTCAAACCCACCCGACCCGACCATACACATGAATCCGTTACTGATTACTTAATTACTTTTTAGCTTGGAAATGAAGCATTGTGATTAATATTTGTGTGAGTTATTGAAATTAAATGATTTTTTTATTTGAATAGTATCATTCTTCCTTGAAATTGAAATTACTTAATTTAGCCTTTAATGGTTGAGATGTCCATTTCCATAAATTAAATCGTCCGTTGGAAATGAATTAAAAGAAACCAGATTAAAAGTTGGTGCAAAGAAGTAACTATTAAGCAACACAACACAATTCAAAGAAAAGTCTAACTAGTTAGACAATGACTTCAAAATTAATAAAGGCAACTAATTATCTATTGGTCCGTTTAACGAGATAAACGTTAGGTCTTTTTAAAAAATTAAAAATTCGAATTATAATATTATAAATAAAACAAATTAAATTGAAAAAATTATTTTCTTAATATAAATTTATCGATTATAAAAAATTGGAAGAGGTGGCCATATAAATATAAAGCCATCTCAAATTTCTAAATCATTTCCCTTTCGACCCATTAACTATTAGCTAACTACATCGTGAGTCAGGGTCTAATAATTCATTTAATTGTTTAATTTGGACAAGTTCTAAGGTCAAATTATGCTTTTTGGTCCTTCTACTATGTTAAAGTTTGAGATTTAGTCCCTATATATTAATTTGATCTCTAGTGTTGTATTGTTATTAGTTAGTTAAATATTCTTGTTAGAATGTTGACGAAGATTTTTCTTGAACGAAAAACATGCATCAGTATGACAATTCCGAAAGGTGTTTTTGAAGAAAAATCAACGTTGAAATTTTTATTGAAATAGTTAACGATGTTGATTATTTGGACTAACTAATGAAATTATATAAATGACAACTAAGACTGTAGCGCAATGGCAAAAGGACTTATGTTAAATGAAGTTTTTGTTGATATTAAATCATGATTTTAATCTCTAGTAACCATTTTCCTTGTGAAAAATGACATTATAATAAAAAGATCAAATTCTGTTAAACTAAAGTACAAGTTAATTTTCGAATCTGAAAATAGTATAGGGTCCAAAACCATAATTTAATCAAGTAATAAAGTAGTGGTAATGGATGGTTGTTTTCTCTTTAATTATGGAAAGCGATGGCCAAGCTAGACCACAAAAAAATTTGGTGGGTTTGCCTTTAGCTAGGTATGTCCTTAATACTTGTTTGACCTTTATAATTATTTATGAAGGGCCTTTGGTCTTTTGATACATTGGTAGTAAATTATGTTTTTGAAAATTTAATGAATTATTTTTTAATATGTTTAAAGAATATGGAAAATATTTTGATACGCAAGCCTTTTAATTTTAGGGTTTTAGAGATTTACTGTGTATGATGTAAAATTTAAGGTTTATGGTTAGAATTTAGAGTTTAAGGTTTAAGATGTTAGGGCTAGGAATTTAGATTTTAGAATTTATACCTTAAATATGAATTGTTGTGTAAAAAAAAATTACACAGTTTGTGTATCAAAATATAACTAAAAAAATATGAGGAAAAGTTTAATACACAGTCCGTATAAACAAACATTTATACGTGTTTTTCAAATTTAGGGTTTAAGGATTTAGTTTAGGGGTTCAAGTTGTAGGGTTTAAAATTAAGGTTAGTGCTTAGAATTTAGGGTTTAGAGTTTAAGGTTTAGGGTATTAGGGTTAAGAATTTAAAAATTGTGTTTTATAAGGTAAAAACATAAGCTTGTGTAAAATAAAAACACCCTTATAATAATACTAAGGGAGAAATATCAAAACTATACACAAATTTTATTAAGATGTACAATATGATATATAAAATTCGATTTTGTGCAACTGTCTACATGAATGTTTGAATTGGTCCAATTGTACACAAAATTAAATTTTCATGAACAAATAAGTATATTTATCAATGTAAATATAGATGATCGTATTTATTTTTAATGATGTGTATAATTAAACAAAATTAAATTTTCATGTATACAATTGAACAAAAATCAAAGTTGATTGTGTAGTTTTGATATTTATTATCAATATTAATTCCATTTTAAAAAAATAATCGTTTCTCTACTAAGTTGATATTCGACTATCTGACATTGAAATAACGAAATAAGTTCTTTATTTAAATGATAGAAATTGTGTTAGTCTATTAATTTTGTTGAATTTAGCTTTTAGTTCAGTTGCCTAAATCAATTGTAATTGAATTTTTTTCACTGTTGGTGTTAATTTTTTTAATTAAAAATATGGATAATAGAATTTAGAATGAAAGTTTTTGGGTTTAGAATATAAACTTGTACTTGTGTATATATTTAATATAAACTTTATATAAAAATAATATAAAAATATTACTCCATATAATTTAATTTTTAGTATCATATATAATGAGGGTAATGATTTTGTGTACTATTTACATATTAAACCATAATAATTTAGAAAAAAATTGATGGGTTAGGGTTTTAGTTTAGGGTTCAAGGTTTAGGGGTTTAGGTTGTAGAGTTTAGAATTTAAGGGTAGTGTTTAGAATTTATGGTTTATGGTGTGGGGTTTAGTTTTTTAGGGTTAGGGTTAAGAATTTAGGATTTAGGTTTTTATAGTATAAATACACAGGCTTGTATAAAATTAATTTTACACAGCATGTGTATCAAATTTTTACCCAATAATTTATGTGTAAAAATATTATTCGATTCAAAAATTAAACGGTCAAATAAAAATATATATAAGTAGAAATTACATATAGTTTAATAGTATCTAACTCAACACAGTTAATGTGTTAAATTGATTCAAATCAATTAAACATTAAATTATTCATAATGACGTAAACTAAAGTGATTCAAACTCAAAATTCACATGACATAAACTCTAAATCAAACTGACCTACATTTAACCATTAAAAACTAAACACATTTTTACCTGACCCAAATCTGATCCGTTCAATTTACAGATCTAGAAGTTATTTTACATCCTAATATTAGATATAATATTATTTAAAAAGACAATATTAAAAATTAAATACGAATAATATATATATATAAGAACAAAATAAATACTAGTCCAAACTTCTTGCATGAAATATAGATGATATAATAAGCGTCAAGCAGCAATCTCATATACCCGACAAATTTGACCCAAGATTAGAGAATCGAACTATTTACTTGAATTGAGATTCGAAATTAATCTGAACATGATGACTCAAAATTTAAAATAAATTGAATCGAATCAAACTTCAGTTGAACCGAACAGAAGGCAACCTGAAATAAAAATATATATTAAAATAAACAAATAAAGATGAGATGCGTACCGTCGCACAACTTACCAAAAAATTAAATATACATGCTATATAAAGTCATGGGTGGAAAAACCTAACTCGGCCTGAAAACTCGATTGAAAATAATTGATTTCCTATTAACCCGATATTGATCCGACCCAAAAATAACTGGCCCGAAATCACCGTAAACTCAAACTAAAATAAAACAGAACTTAAACCAAACATAATCAGACTCGAAATAACTCGAATCACTATGCCAAAGCGTCGCTTGTTGTTTGATTTAACCTATTTAGTTGAGAAACATCTCTTTGGCCATCAATTCATACAAATAAATCAATTATTTTTTATGTAATTTAAATATTTTATTTAGTTGAGAAACAATATAGCATATATTTTTTATTTAATAAATTTATTAAATATTATTTTATATTTATCTTGTTAAATAGATGAAGCTTATTTGTCGTTACCCTAGTGAAAGTGGACCCAGACTTGAGACACGCGTTCCCAGTATTTCCTGCTCGTCAAGTGCGTGTCACGTGGGCCTCCCCTTTCATATTCCAATTCTCTCCCCCTTTTTTGTTTTTATTTTCTTTTGTGCCCCTTCCCTCCTTTCATAACGTCACGCATGGCTCTACTCTCTTTTCGTCCACTCGCTTTTTCACCGGCAACCGCCTATTCACCGGTTTTCTGTTCTTAGTCAAGTCTAGTAAATGCTCTTTACGAAATGGTCAAGGCCATTTTCAAAAGTTATATTTTGATTAAGAATGTGTGACGTGTATATATAAGTATATCCACGTTTAAATTACAAGTAATTTAATATTCGAATTAGAAAAAAAACTTTAATACATAAATTAGCTAAACCTAACTAACACAAAATAAAGCTATAATAAATATAAAAAGAGCTTTGTACATAATTCATGTAAAGTGATCTATTGTGAACTACAACTGTAATATTTAATATTTTTATTATGAATAATTAATAAATATAAATTTATTTTTAAAAGATATTTTAGATTTTTTATTTTTTAATATAGATTGTATAATAATATATATTCATACTTTTTCTTAACCCTTTCAACACATGTATTAGAATTTGAATCTCTAATGATAAATATCATATTTTTATTATAACCACTCGTTAAATTTAAAAATTTCATTTTAAAATAACAAATTCCAAGGGATTAATCTATATAAACCATTAAGAGTGTTTTTTTTCTATTTGGATATTTTTTATAATTGTTAAGGGTAAAACAGTCTTTATAACTATAATGTCAAAACTGCTAATTTCAAAAAGCTTCTATTAGCAGTTTTTTTCAAAATTAAAGGTTTTATCTAATCCGTTATTCCAATTTACTATTCACCAAACATCTACATTAGCGGGCTTGAGTAGTCAAACCTATAATTTTGGTTCAATCCGCTGTTTACAAGGCCTTCGGCTTAAAGATATCATAGTCCCTTAAACTTTTGAAAAAAAAAATCAATTAAGCTCATGAATTATTTTTGCATTCAACTATCCCCTTTACTTCAAAATTTTATAAATTCACACATTTGACCAACATTGACTGTTTAAATCTATCATTTTTTGGTCAATTAGTGCAACATGTCGTGTTATAGTGTTATCCTTTGACATTTTTAGAAATTTTTTATTTTATTTAAAAAATTCTTTAAAAGTTTTAAAATTCTAAAAAAACTTATAAAAATAATTTTCTAAAAAAAACTGTAGATGTCACATGACAAAATTGTAGCGAGTCATGTGACAATAATATATAAAGAATAAAGTTATCAAAAATTAATAGTCAATATTAGTCAAAGGACTTAATTGATTAAATTTATTAGTTCGAAGCTTAATTGGGTTTAAAAAGTTTAAAAGCTTAATAAAATTTTCTTAAAAATTTAAAGACTTAAAGCGACTTTACGCTAAGTAAACAAAAACACATCCAACTATAGGGAGTTTTCTTGTATTTTAGTAAAAACAAATATTAATATTATAAATAATTTAATTTGAATGTTATTATTTTGGAGATTTGACTTAAATATTGTATCAAATTTTTTGTTCTAACTTATAATACAGTCGACTTTAGTTCTCAATCTATGGCATTTGCTACAGTGCATGTAAAGTTGGATTCAGTTGAATCTGACTTTGAACAGTCATTTTCAGAAATACCCCTAAAAACGGGTACATCAGGATCCGACTTCATGCCATTTTTGATGTTGCAGCAGGAGAATTTTGGGGAAATTACTGTTCATAGTCGAATTCAGCTGAATTCGATTTTGCATGCACTGTAAAAAAAAGCCATAAATTAAAAATTAAAGTCGATTGTGCCATAAGTTGAAAAAAAATAATTTTAGTGTAATATTTAAGTCAAAACTCCTATTATTTTACTCAATTTTTTAATGATATTATGTATATAAAAAAGTCAAGAAAGAGGATAATTAGAAGAAGAAGAAAAGGAGAAATAAAAACAATGAAATAGTCCACGTGTCGGTAAAAGCTCGATAAAACCTGGAATTCCAACTGACGCGATCAAAAGCTTAATTCTCAGAGTTCAAATACGAAAATTAAAAATAAAAAATAAAAAAGAAGAAAAATTGGTGAAATTCTTTATACTGAAAAATGCAGAGAAACTAGCTCTCTCTTATTGATTTTGATTCTTCTCTCAAAAAATCCCCAAAATTTAGGGTTTTGTTGTTGTTCTTCTCGGTTAAACGGGTAAGTGTCTTTTTCAATTTCAGTTTCCTTTTTCCCTTTCCTTTTGTTAATTGGTATTTGAATTTCCGAATGTTTTCAACCGTTTCTTCTTTCGTCTTCTTTGGGCAATTAGTTTAGGGTGTTGAGAATTTGGTGGTTTGTTATCGTTTGATTTTTTTTTAATTTTCTGGTCGTTGTGTGAGAATTATGTATTTGGGGTTTAAATTAAGGAATTTGATGAATTGAGGTGATCTTTAGTGTTAGAACTTTTTGGATTTGCGAGACAATACGAGAAACGAAAATTTCTTTCAAAGAAATTCAAATTCTCGATTCCATGCAGGCAAGGAATAAGAGTTTTTGAATTTTTGGGAATTTAGGGAAAGAAAATTAGTGAAGAGTGCAAAGCTTGAACTTTGAGTAGACCAAGTAAAGAACTTTCTTGAGACAGCCAAAGAATGTTTTAACCTTTAATATGTTGGAAATCATCGAAAGCAAAAGGACTTGCTACAGATAAAATGTGTAGAAGAACAGTAGTTGAGAAACTTCAATTTTATTTGTAATAAAACGCCAAATCCATGATGAATTTTGGATCATTTATGCTGGTTCCCTTAGTGCATCGAATGTTGAATATGGAAACTACTAATATCTTCCCCCACAATTATATAAATTTACTAACATGGGCGCAGAATGTATTAATTTTGCCATTGGAAATATTTATTAGTTCTGGGTTTTATCCTGGTGTGTGGTCAAAGTTTTGTGGTTACTGTTTTTATGCTTTCATTTCTCTTTTTTAAGATAAGTTTCGCTTTATTCTTCTGAGTTCTGATGAATGTGAAACTACTTTTTTTCCCTCTCTTTTCTATGTTTCTTTCTGTTTTGTTTGGTTTTTCACATGCGCAATTACGTAGGTAAGAATTTGTATTTCCAAAGAACAAATTTCCATATTCGTATATTAGCAATTGACTATCATTTGAGTTATTTTTGGGGGAATGCAGTCATTCTAAAGATGGAAGTCGATTAGAACCTGAGGTGCGTGGTGTTCATCAAACTGCAGTTTATTCTGAACAAAAGTGGCGTAATATTGGTTATGGTTCCATCTCTACGGGAGTGAGAGGAGTAAACTCATTAAATTCATCTTCAATGGAACGGACTAATGATTCAGAGTCGAATGATGGGCAATCACTGTCTAATGGCGGGCTAAATGAAGAGAATGGTGTTAATAAAGATACACAAACTACTGCATCCTCTCGGTCAGGTACTTAACATCATTATTGTAGTAATTACTAAAATGAATGTTATTGATATAAATGGCTAAGTCTCTATGAAGTTTGCTTTTGGGCCATACTCTTCCTAATTTCATTACTTCCGATATTGAACATGGATCTACAGATTATTCAAAGTATATATTGTTCTAGATTCTGTTTAGTGTTTACTGCTATTTCACGTAAACCCCCAGGTCTTGTCAAATGTGTCTGAAGTATTTAACTGACTAATCTAGCGGTTCAGTTAAATATGCTGCAGTTTCCAGAAGACTGGAAGACATTTGATCTCTCTTGACTTGTACAACCGTATAAGTAAATATTTTCCGTGTGCACTAGAGTGCTTTAGTTGTGTAATATGTTGGTATTACTGTCTGCTACTGATTATTCCTTCAATACAAGAGATTTGTGATTCGGGTGCTAATAGAATTTCTTCTATTCATTTGCAGTTGGAAATGGTGGACAAGAACATCACAATTTGCAGCTTGTTGCATCTACCATACCCGCTATGGGTGATGAAGGCCTCACGCAGCCTCACCTTCTCGAGCTTGTTGGTCATTCGATCGTAAGTGCCTCAGGCCCAAGATTTTCTGTTGCATACAGTTAGGGGTCTTTTCATTACAGAACTTGCTGTGGAAGGATTCCTATTTTTCTTCCAATCATTTTTCAGGCATGTGCATCAAATCCTTATATGGACCCGCATCATGGAGGAATGATGGCAACTTATGGACACCAGCCTTTGGTATGGAACTTTAAATAATTTCATCTTGAATTTTTTATGCTTATAGATTTGTTTCTGTTAGTGTTATTGTCTTTAGTATGAAAACATTTTCACGATACATCAAGGTTATACTGATGCTTCAAAATAGATAGCTGTTTTATTTGGTGTAGTATAATATGGATTTGTCAATACTAAACTAATGCATATATAAGATCATCCCAGATGCTACAGCCATTATATACTTGAGGCACAGGAAGCAAAAAAAAATATGCTTTGCCCGAGTAAAAATGCAGTATGTATGTGTGTTTCCTTACCTTGTGGAGGGTTAGTTTACCAAATTTAACTGAGAAACCTGGTATGAATTTTTTCACAAGTCTTTGCTTAGCCAAATATTCATATTTTATGCTTATCATTGGTCTTAGATAGTGTTTTTGAATGTTCCAATGCTAGGTTTTTATCTTTTGATCTTTTCATGCACGCCCTTCGTTAATTTCTTAAGTCATCTTCAAACAAACTCCATTTCAGGGTAGACCATACCAACAAGTCTTCATTCCTATATATTTGTGTCGACTACAAAAACCAAGACACAAACATTTACGAAAGGCCGGGTAGATGAATCCTCCTCCCATCATTCCCATCGTCCACTAGCCTCTCTTCTAGTTCTAATAGAATAAAACTGTTGGGGATAGGGAGGGACCATAAAATGAGAACAACAATATTGCTGGAACTAAATGGAAACTGCTCATGGTGGAAGTTCTCAAGCAGTTAATCGACTCTCTTTTTTGTACTAAATTCTGTGCCTCTTAGATGACCAATTT
Organism: Hibiscus mutabilis; assembly: GCA_019671005.1. Taxonomy (NCBI): domain Eukaryota; kingdom Viridiplantae; phylum Streptophyta; class Magnoliopsida; order Malvales; family Malvaceae; genus Hibiscus; species Hibiscus mutabilis. Next base: position 39,123 of record JAGYYJ010000550.1, on the reverse strand, counting down.
TGCAGGACAGTAATATTTGGAGACTTTGGATGCTTGCTACTTAGATGAATATGGAAACGTGCTTTTGAATTTCCAATTCTTAATGTTCTGTTCGTCATCGGTCCATGATGCTAGCATTTGATTTTCTTCTCTTTATTTTTTATTATACTATAAAACCAAGAGCATTATTGCAGTGAGATTCTTCATTTAAGAGCCTTCTTTTGATACTCGACATTCAATACATAGTGCACTCTCAAATGAATAAATTTTTGCTATGGCCAGGGATATCCTCCATTTGTTGGAACGCCTCATGCAAGAATGACTTTGCCGATTGAAATGGCACAAGAGCCTGTTTACGTAAATGCCAAACAGTACCAGGGAATTCTGAGGCGAAGGCAGGCCCGTGCCAAAGCAGAACTTGAGAAGAAGGTTGTAAAATCCCGAAAGGTAAATCTAAAACCAAACACTGTTGGCAAAACTAACATTGTGCTAGTTTAAATTAGATTCTTTGAAACGTTGACTATTAGAGTTCAAATAGCCACTCCACGAGAAACATGTTCTTTTTTATTGTTAAAATTTGTGGTGCATGTCATCTGACCTCCATCCATGTAATACCTCATGTCCTATATCCTACAGCCCTATCTTCACGAATCTAGGCACCAGCATGCTTTGCGTAGGGCGAGAGGCACTGGAGGACGTTTTGCGAAGAAAACAGATGCTGACACGGGAGAAGCGAAAGTATCAGGTTCAGGTCCCGCCTTATCACATTCTCCAAGCTCCTCCAGTTCTGAACCATTGCAAACCGATTCTGCCGAAACCTGGGCCTCCTCCCTCACTCTGCAAGAACCAAGAGTGTCCCAACTGCAAGACATGCACCATGTCAACGGCAGCAGCCATTATCAGAAACTAGGCAGTAACATCTCCTCTAATCAGGCCGCTTGCTATCTGGTGAACGGAGGACACCCTTTCAAAAGCTGAAGGGTCGGTCGAACTCCCGAGGCTTGTCCTTGATCACGATCATGGCAGTTCATTGTCGAGGCGGCAAATCATTCTTGGCTTCGGTTAGAAGGAAGGGGAGAAGGGAAGAGATTGTACAAGACTCGGGACATCATTTTCATCTTCTGTGCTTCTATCAATTTTCCCTAGCTGCATTTTTGTACATAAACTGTTGAATAGAACTCAATAGCAAGTAGTTAAATTAGTGGTTTGTGGGAAAGGTTTCATAACAAGCAGATGACATACAGCCAGGTTTTCTTTGTCGTTTTAAGTTGAAAGACATTTCGTTTTGTAGATTGAGTCGGCAGTGTTTATGAGTATGGTTGTTGAACACAGGATTACGAACCTTAGTTATTACAAATTGTTTTTTTATCACTTTTATAAATATAAATAAATAGTACTTTAACTAAATGCATAATAAAGGTTGCAAAATTATCAGTTCAATTTTTTTTTAAATATGGTTCTTCCTTTAATTTTAAATTTATGGTGGTTTACTATTCAAGTTAGAAGTCAGATTAACTTCTATTCAACTTTTAACAGTGTTTATCTAGAAAAATATACTAAAAGTCGATGATTAGTTTGAAGACAAATCAAGGATAAATTTGACTTTGGACAGTGTTCATCACTTTTACTATTGGAAGTCAGATTACAAGCAGTCCGACTTTAGTAGTTTAATTTAATTATAAAAAATATTATTCAAAAATTAATTGAACACAATTTGACTTTTGATCTACTACAATAAACAACTATATTATTGAAAATAAAGTGGAAAATGTCATATTATTGAAGAAAATGAAAAACAATATTTGGGCAAGTTCGCTATAAAGGGTATATTCAAAGTGCGGCAGTTGATTAAGGGTGAAAATTGAATAAAGAATATTCAAATTTGTGGATATTCGAATTGACCGGATGAGAAATAATTGAAACCTTCATCTAGGGGACGGAGCGAAAAAAAATTTATCACCGAAACTCAAATGAAGATGGGGACGAAAATTGCTATATCCGATTGTGAGATAATTGAACCGTAACCGTATAAATAACTGTGTAGATCCATGAAAAGTATCTATAAGGATACGTTATATTTTATAAAATAATAAAAAATATATAATTAACTCTTATTTATATGTACATCTACCTATTTTATTATTAATATTTTAGTCTAACAAGATATTTGTGTTTTTTATTTAAATCTTATTAAGTTTGGGCGACCTCTATAATAATTTATCATATTTTATTAATTATATAATCTATTTATTTATCTATTTTGCCGTTCATTTTATACAAAAAAAAATCCCCTTTAATTATATATTTAAATGTATTGAGTATATAATTTTTAAGAATGAAAATTCCTCGTATAATATGAGAATGAGAATAAAAAATTTACCTAAACATATAACAGAAATTATTCAAGATCTTACCCGCAAATATTAGAGATAGAATAAAAAATACAAAACTGTACCTAAGCCGATGGATTCCTACCCCTACCGTTGATCATTGGTCAAAAGCGTTTTTGAGTTCTTATACAATTAATTATTCTGAGAAATTATTATGTTTCCCTTATTTGTAAGATATATGATTATTTATATGATAAAGCGGTGACCTTTGATCAAGTTGACGACCAAGATGTGGACTGTTTTCGTAGTCAGTCAACAAATATTTTTTATTTAAAATAATAATAAAAGTATTTAAATTGTTGATAAAAATAATGTAATTTTGAATATAATAAAAATGATATTAAAATTAAATTAAATCATTTTAACCATTTTCTCTTTAACATTTTTGTTTTAATTTGGAATGCAATAGCCGCCAAGAGGTCCAAAACCTGACCTTTTAGGTCGTTACCTACTTCACCATGGGTAAAACGTAAATCCGTCCAAGTTCAATGTACCACTAAAATCCATATTTGGAATCGTTGTCCACAACTTCTGTTACGCGCTCCCTTTTGACGTTTTGTAACGCGCTATTTGTGGTTTTTGATTAGACAATGTTAGAATTATAGAATTTTATAACAGTATATTCATGTTTCCGGTTGAATGTTGACGAATTTGATAAGTCTCGACGTTCGGCTGCAGAAGCTCTTGCATGCCGAAAACACCTTTATTATATTAGGGAAGGCAAAATTTTATATTATGATTCAAAAGTTTATTTAAATTTTTTTATGGATTACTATCAAGTTTTTGAGTTTAAAAAAAAATTAATTTTTATCTCTGAATGCTATTATTTATAATATTATAATATATATTGATTCTAATTTTAATTGTTTAAATATGCATCTACGATATAATATATATATATTTATAATTTTATCTCTGATGTGATGTTTAATAATTTTTTTTATTTTTGTTGAAAGATGTTGTAATCAATTATAAAACCCATCAATTAATTACTAAAAATTTTAATACTGTTATTCTGAAAAGCCTCCTTTAAAAACTTTACTTTTATTTTAAAACTTTTTTGATAAAAAAAAAGAATGTTTTATAAAATTACATATCTTTTAAGATTTTTCAAATTATATTGTTGAGTTTTTAAAAACCTAAATTTGATATTTTTGTTTAAGAATTAAGATTCAAATTACATTTTTACATAAAACATTATTGCAAGAATTTTATTTTTATTTAAGAATCCAACTAAATTTTTAGTTGAGAATTCATCAAATATCATAGTTCATTCCTATTTGAAATTTATAGAAATGACTTAAATCCGTCGGTCCGCGCGTGGAGATGTTATGTAAGTCCAGATGCGAAGAAAAGGAAAGTCCCGTGGCATGCACGTGATGGGCGTACCTTAGCAAAACCAAATGAAACACTTGCTATTATTTTATTTTTATTTATTTATCGCATTTCACACAAATAGAATCCACTTCTCGATAAAAGCATCAAATCCTCTGCTTTCCTTTTCGCCATTGTCGCTCCACCCCTCTTTTTCTTCTCTTTGAAGAGAACTTTGGATTAAAAACCCTGGCTTTTAATTTCCTCCCCCCCTTTTTTTTCTAAAGGAAATCATTTTGAAAGGTTGAGGCTTTGGCTTTCTCTTTGAAGCTGATGACGACGTCGTTTGGAGCTGCGACGGGTACCGTCGTACCGACGGATCCGGAGATTCGAGTCCAGAGCTTCACGGGGTTGAAATCTTCGCATTCTATAGCTTTAACGAGGAATCTTCGCGTGCTTCCCGTTCCTTTCTGCAGTCCCACTCTCATCAAAGCTGTCTCCACGGTCAGTTTTGTTTTTTTTTAATTTAATTTTTGAATGTTGATTGTTGTTGTTTGGAATCTAAGAAAGTCTGAGAAAATCTTGTACCTTTTTTGCAACTCTTATCCCTTTCTTTATTGCTTTATGAGAATTGTTAATGTCAAATGATCAATTGACTTGTTTTCTATTGAAAATGGATATATTTTCCCCTGTGAAATAAGATTAAATTTGAGATTTTTATGTTAATTTGTTCTTTTGTTGTTGTCTCCCTTTACAGCCAGTGAAGCCTGAAACGAGTGCCACAGAACCAAAGCGGAGTAAAGTTGAGATATTCAAAGAACAAAGCAATTTCATTAGGTACCCTCTCAATGAGGAGATTTTGTCTGATACCCCAAACATAAACGAGGCTGCAACGCAATTAATTAAGTTCCACGGGAGCTATCAACAGTACAACAGAGACGAGCGTGGTACAAGGTCTTTTTCCTTTATGCTTCGGACTAAAAACCCCGGTGGGAAAGTCCCGAACCAGCTCTACTTGACTATGGATGATCTTGCTGATCAATTCGGCATTGGAACTTTACGCTTGACGACGAGGCAGACCTTCCAGCTCCATGGTGTTTTGAAGAAGGACCTCAAGACTGTAATGAGCACCATTATTAGAAACATGGGTTCGACCCTTGGTGCCTGTGGGGATCTAAATAGGAATGTGCTTGCCCCGGCTGCGCCACTATTGACGAAAGAATACCAGTTTGCACAAGAAACTGCTGACAATATTGCTGCACTGTTAACTCCTCAATCGGGTTTTTACTATGATGTATGGCTGGATGGGGAGAAATTCATGACATCGGAGCCTCCGGAAGTTGTGAAAGCCAGGAATGATAACTCTCATGGAACGAATTTCCCTGATTCTCCTGAGCCGATATATGGGATTCAGTTCTTGCCTAGGAAGTTTAAGATTGCTGTGACTGTGCCAACTGATAACTCGGTGGATATTCTCACAAATGATATCGGTGTCGTGGTAGTTTCTGATGAAAACGGGGAGCCTCAGGGGTTCAACATATATGTAAGACTACTGTAGGATCAAAGAAATCACATCTTTTCCCTTTTACCTTGCACACTTTTATACCTAAAAGCATCCATTTCTCATAATTGCTATTGCAGGTTGGTGGTGGCATGGGAAGAACCCATAGGATGGAGACCACTTTCCCACGTTTGGGAGAACCACTCGGTTATGTGCCAAAGGCGGACATTTTGTATGCTGTTAAAGCCATTGTTGCCACACAACGTGATCATGGAAGAAGAGATGACCGTAGATATAGTAGAATGAAATATTTGATCAGCTCTTGGGGATTGAGAAGTTTAGAAGTGTTGTGGAGCAATATTATGGAAAGAAATTTGAGCCTTTCCATGAGTTGCCTGAATGGGAATTTAAGAGTTACTTGGGATGGCATGAGCAGGTTTGTGTTTTTAATTTGGAGATATCACACATGATGCCTTTGGTTTGACTTTTTTAACTTCCCCATTTGCCTTGTTACTAATTGCATTATAATCTTCTGATGTTATGTTTTGCTTTAATTGTTTTCATTTTCAACTTCATCCCTGGCTTTAATATAGTGCATTTGACCTTCTTGGCAACTTCTCTTTTGGCAGGGAGATGGTGCTTTATTTTGCGGGCTCCATGTCGATAATGGTCGCATTGGAGGAAAGATGAAAAAGACACCGAGGGAAGTGATAGAGAAGTATAATTTAAATGTGCGGATCACCCCAAACCAAAACCTCATTTTGTGTGACATTCGTAGTGCATGGAGGCGTCCTATTACCACGGTTCTTGCTCAAGCTGGGCTGCTGGTAAGATTTTCATCACCTGCAAAATTCACCTTTCTGATTTCTAAACCTGCAGTCTACAATGTCTACTAAAGTTTCAAAGTTGAGCATCTTAATCAAATGGTTACGCATATTTTCTGTCCATTGCGTTTTCGGCCTGTTGCCAATTTGACAATGTATCTCAGATTTTAAAGAAATAATGAAGCTGATTAACGAAGAAATCAGCTGCTGGCATGGTAGTTCTGTTAGAATATATATGTTAATGTCTTTCGCTTGGTATAAATACCCAACAAGCTTGAGGGAATAATCAAGATAATTTTTCACACACGCAAAAAACTATTTCTTTTTTGTTCTCATTTCTTTTCTTATCTTATATTTTTCAATCTCTTTCACTTAACAAGTTCACTCAGGAGTTGCATAATTTCATGGCACGTTAGTAGCTAGACAAGACCGCCAATATGGACTCACTCACTCAACCCATTACCGATTATACTTGTTGCATAGAATCCCACCGAAAAGTTTGGACGGAGGATTTGAATCCACATTCATTTTGTTTTCAATTCCTTTAGATTTTTTAAACAAGAAAATTCCAGGAGGATTAAGTAGGATAATGACAGCTTAAAGTTGTAGGTCATATGGGAATGTGAGCATGGAGTTCACCTAGTTAGACCATGGAGTGATTGTTGTAAATAACTTTTTCCAGGAACTTACTATCTCTGTGGTTCACACTGTGCTTAATTGTTTAGCTGTTTTTCGCTTATTAATACTCATCCCCAAATTTGTTTGCCTTACTCTCCTTTATTTTGTTATAATTCATACGTTGAATTAGTAGTACAGCTGACTGGTTCTTGCTATGACACAGCATCCTAATTATGTGGACCCCTGAACTTAACTGCTATGGCATGCCCAGCTTTCCCACTTTGCCCTTTGGCAATAACCGAAGCTGAACGTGGCATACCTGATATCCTCAAGCGGGTCAGAGCTGTCTTCGAGAAGGTATGTTGTATATTTATCAAATATCCTGTTAAATTTAAATCCCTTTATCCCCAACAAGAACACTGGCCTAACAATGAAGTTTGAATGAATATCATTGGCTGAAATTGTTACCTTCTTCCAAGCTGAAATTTAACTTCTCCTTGATCCTTTTTGAGATGCGCTGTGCACTGATTTCATTTTGTCTAAATTTCAACATGCTATCTGTGTGTATGGATTTCCTTGGTCTAGTCAATTGTGCAAATTCTCCTCCCTATCGATTATCTGAATCTAATAAATAGATCGGCACTGCCGAATTTCAGGTCGGACTCAAGTACAGTGAGTCGGTGGTTATTAGGGTTACTGGCTGCCCCAATGGTTGTGCTAGACCATACATGGCTGAGCTCGGACTGGTTGGTGATGGTCCAAACAGCTATCAGGTAGTTCAATTATTTGACAAAGTACCTTTCTGTAGTAATAATTAGTAGGATAGCTTGGTAATTTTGTTTTTTTTTTTGTTAAAATTAGATTTGGCTTGGAGGAACACCTAATCAAACTCAATTAGCAAGGACTTTTATGAACAAAGTCAAAGTTCAGGATCTTGAAAAAGTTTTCGAGCCCTTGTTTTACTGTTGGAAACGAAAAAGGCTACCCAAAGAATCATTTGGCGACTTCACAAACCGCATGGTAGTATTATTATTCTATTTGCTCGTTAATCGTTATCCACATTCCTTTTAAACTTCCTCTACAATCAATTGAAATTCATGGCCTAGCAAACCGATGAGTATGATGATGTCCCTCAGGGATTCGAAAAACTTCACGAGCTGGTGGACAAATGGGAAGGTCCAGTGCAATCACCGGCAAGGTATAACCTAAAGCCTTTCGCCGATAAAGAGACATATGAAGCCATGGAAGAGCTTGCAAAGCTGCAGAACAAGACTGCTCATCAGCTAGCAATGGAAGTCATTCGGAATTTTGTTGCTGCCCACCAAAATGGTAAAAACGAATGAGTCAGTTTACGATATTTCTGTTGGCAGCATTTACAATAAACGAAACTATCAGGTGCCTCTTTCAGGCTTGTTACCGTTCGGTAACGTCTGGCAACAGATGAAATTCAGGGTTTTGGAGGTCCTTTTGGATTCTAGTTTCGGCATCATTTTAGCTTTTTATAGGATCTGAGTTCTCTATAAATTATTGTGAGCTATTATTGTGTCCTATATTGTTGTTGAGGATTGTGGACTTTGGTTTTAGAACATAATTCCTGTAGCTTAGGAATGAGCATCAAAAGCTAATGAATAAAGCTTTCATGAAAATTAACAATGGCAAATTCTAGATTTAATTTGAAATCCATTTTCAAACATCTTAGACAAACTTCAAAAAAGTACAATCTTTTAGACAATTCCAAGTGAAGTGGTTCCCAAGTGGTTATTGGTTTTCTGAATCAAACATGGATATGGTGCATGCCTTGTCTGTCTGTGACCATGATGTAGTAAATTAAGGCATAATTAATACAAATCAAAATGCACGTGTTTGTGTATTTTCAAACCAACAAAGCATCTTTGTGGTTTGGTCCAGACTGTTACCTTTGAAAGTGATAAAAATGAAGTCTTCCAAATAAAAGCCAATCGAGATTCGAGATGGAGAGAGTTCAGTTATTGTTGGTAGCAGCAAACAAAAATCATGTTATAAATATTTGAAAAATTAAAATATTACCTGGAAAAATGTTACACTTTTTTTTAAATCATTAAACAATATATTTTGAAATTTTAATCACTAACTTAAAATGTTAATGTAACATTTTAAGTTAACGAGTAACCTTCTATGTTTCGTATTTATAATATTTTTTATGGGCACCCTGGACTCTCCGAAGTCAATCTAGATTCATGGAAAGAGTTTAGACAGCAGCCCAAAGACTTGGTTGTCAGTAATTGTTGGAAACATTAATGATTGTATTTTTTTTAACCATTAAACAAATATTTGAAAGGTTATAACTTATAACCAAGGGATACCTTCAACGGCACGGATCTTCATTTTCTTTGTTTGTAGAATCCATACCTTTATGGAGAGAATTCAGACAGCAGCCCAAACCCTTGAAAATGACAAAAAAGAAGGTTGGTACTTGTTTTGTTAAAGCTTGAGTTGTGTTCAAAAAATCCCAAACCAAGGGCTCAGCTTTTGTGTGTTTGCATGGAGAGGTTATCAATGGGAGCAACTACAACAAGAAGGGCTAAATGGCAACACCCACCACCACAACCAGCCCCAAAGATCCTTAATTTGCCACCACACAGGCCTACAAGGAAAGCACCAAAACCAAAGGCAAGTCCTTCAAAGCTACCAACTTTACACAATGAGACAAAAGTGACGCTGGTGAGCTTGTTTGATCAAGAAAGGTCTTTCACAAGAGGGGTTGTTGATCCAATGGTGCTGGTGAGTCCAAGTAATGAAGGAGGAGGAGGACAGAGAAAACAGTGGTGTATATTTAGTTGAAGAAGAGAAATGGAGAATCCAGGCTGAGATTTTGAGAGCAGAGTGTAATTTATTGAGGATGGAAAGAGATATTGCTGTCAAGAAAATGGAGAGAAGAAGGGTGGAAATGGAGAGGACCCTGAAATCTGCTGTCCAAACTTTGGTTTCTGTTAGTTTCTCTTTTCTCTCTTTCTGATCATTTTCTGTTTGGTTCTTGAGAGAATATTAATTAGTGTAGGACTGTAGTTATCTTCAAAACTTGTTTAGTACAAATTCTGATTTCTGAGTTCTGCTAGATTTTGCTTGATAAGGTTGCAACTATTTGAAAGAATGTCTCTGTTGATATTCATTCCATTCAATGACCTTGAATTGCCAATTGGTATGCAGGGAAGAAACAACATTTGTGAAGGTAAGAATGTGAGGTTGGTCTTGGAGGAGCAGATCGATGAGTTGTTGGAAAAACTCGAAAAACTGCGAAAGAGGTCAAGGGTTAAAGACTTGGAGGTTAAAAAATGTAGTAACTTTGATGAACAAGTATGTTTTCTCCAAAGGGGGTTAGAGGGGTTTGGAGGATTCTCTGAAGAAGAAATATGCGTGAAGCAGATACGGCAGGTGGCGGAAGCAAGCTTGTCGATTAGAACGAGTAGTGAAGGGGATGAGAGCTTTGTTTCAAATGGAAACAACAATGTAAGTGTATAACACCTTTGATGTCATGTTAATTATACTAGTTTTGCTGCTTACTGATGAGTCTTCATTTTCCCTTAAGCCCCCATGTCCGGTATTTGTGTCATGTACATGTTCATGTCGGATATATATATACTTACAAAATTGAAGCAAATTTGCAGGTGGAAGTTTTGAGAAGAAAGATGGAGAGATTTCAAAAGGGGTTCTGTTAGAGAGAATGGAGGAGGACTACGGTTCAACGCACGCCACAACAAACAGTTCAGCCACCAGTTCTGCTTCCAGTTCAAAGAGGATTAATTATTCGGATTTGTCGCTGTCATCAGCACAACAGTCATACAAGGTAAGTTCCATGAATCGTCGGTTTCTAGCTCTTTATTGTATCAATACCTCAAAAACTGCTTATGTATAGCGATGGTAGTAAAATAGAATCCCCAGTGGCTTGAGGTGTGTGGTTCAGACATGGATTTCTGCAAGTCTAGCTGCTAATTTCTATTGTTCTAGACTTCCGAGTCTACTAGTCCGGCCATCGGCTTTTCACGTGAATGGCATTTTATTGGTATGGTGATGAATAAGTTAAATCAGGTGACATGGTATCATGTCCGATAACTTAAGCTGAAGAACATTAGTTTCGAATTGCAGAATGCGCTTTGGTCGCATCGTTTTTGCTGAAGTATTTGTATGTGGAATTGATCATTCTACATCGGTGCTCCATGTTTATTTGCACATTTCTATATCTATTTAGTTCAGAACAGATGAAAATCCAGGTTCCCAATTGATTGCCAGACACTTCTTTCTGTAGGAGAAAATGCCCCTTGAAGCAGGAGTCTGTTCGGGACATTGCAAGGCTATAGTTCAGAGAATTGTCAAGCCAGTTCGTGCCGAGACAGAACAATGGTCCCGGATGCAAGAGATGCTGGGGCGGGTAAGGGATGAGATGGAAGAACTGCAGAATGTCGAGATTTTTGGGAAGATCGAGCAGTTGGTTCGTACTATCGGATTCAATCCTTGCAATCTGCTGTAAGTTGTTCACGGTACTCAACTATATATTGTTGTACACAAAACACTAATGAATTGAATATGTTTGTTGCTTTCATTAGGCAAAAGAATGGAAACAGAAAGCTATCTTGTCCGAAGAAAACGCTAATGCGCTACATGCACGAATATCAGTCCTTCACGAAGAGATCCAGAGATTACGAAACGAAATGGATAGAAAACCAGCGAGGGCTGGAAATACTTCACCGATTAACCAAGAAGCACAAAACGCAATGGAGAAACGGGTACTCGTGTGTCGCTTAAAGGAAAACCGTTGCGCGAATGATGATGGCTGCAAGGCTCAAACATGCACTGCTGCTGGACTTCTTCCCCAATGATCTCCCCTTAGAGAAATCGGTAACATGTCGGCATTGATAAATCAACATGGTGAAGGAATCTTGCCATTGTTTCGCCTTCCGAATGATCCGGAAATGTAACATTCATTCTAGACAAACCGGTCACAATTAGTAGGGCCATCGGAATGGTCGACTTGAAACCTTATGAACACATAAAATGTAGCATGAGCAGTGAATCAGTGGGGTGATTTTAGTGCTTCTTTCCTTCTTCTCAACTGAAGTCTAAGTGTAACAAAAGCTGACCTTCATTTTATAAGAAAAATAGATAAGCATTTTACCAGCAGATGCTTACAAATAGTAAACAATTTGATATCGTATAAGCAGATCTCGATTTTAAAGTTTCGTATATGCAGAAAATTTTTGTTAGGTAAGAGACTCTCCACCGTATACAATAAATTTGCTAATAAAAAATAAAACTATTAGGGTTGAAAAAAAAAAGTGTTATAAATATAGGATAAAGTATGTACTTAGTCACTCAACTTTCATTTTATTTTCGTTTTGATCATTTAATTTTTAAAGTTTTCGATTTTATTACCGAATTTTCGAAATTCATTTTTTATTATCCGATCGTTAGTTGTTTAACAATGGTTATAGAGAGGTTCCTGGGGCTTGAAAAGTCGGGGCTCATGCGTTGGCTGATGCAGTTTGGCGGGTTTAAAGAAAGGCTTTTGGCCGATGATCTTTTCTTAGCTAAAGTTGGCATAGAATGTGGCGTTGGGGGTCTTCGCCAAGGTTCGATTTCTTTTGAATTTGTTCATTTCCCCTTATATTGGTTTTGAATTTGTCAGCTTTGGAAATCAAGTCAAAATTTTAGGAGGAATCATCAATTAAATGAAATGTATCTTAGGAAGAAAATTGTCTATATAAGAACTTAAGTGGAGAATTGCTTGAATTGATAAGTTGGAAGTTTTTTTTTTATGCACACCGATCCGATATTCGTCGGCCTCGTTTGTGTAAGTAATGGTTTGTTTTAGGGTTAAATTTTAAATTTTAATCACTGTTCTTAAATTTTAAATTCATATACATAAACCTTTAAAACTAAAACACTCATGGACGAAAAAAAAAAAAAGTTAAGATAAATGTTCACTCACTTTCAAGTACCCCACAAAATAAAATTGAAATCAAGGGTGGGGAGTGGAGATATGGGAGGTGTTCCATGGGACCGCATGCAGAGAATCAAAACTTTACTGGTTGAATGAAAATACAATTTAAATTACATCAACGAAGTACGGGAGAAGAAGTTTGTCAGAAGGATGCAACTGAACGTGCATCATTTCAAACTCCAGGTCTTCGTTACTTACGCTCCTTACAAATGCGTGTGTTTCACTTTACACTTTATTTTTTATTATATATTTTTTAAATATTTTTAAACAATTTTTATTTAGGTGAAAAGGGGAGATTCGCTTATAATAAATTTTGAACCCACAATCTAAATAAAAGAAGAAGAAAATTATTGACCAATTAATTCAGATGAAATTTTATAGAAATTCAATGTAAGAATGATTTTTTTAACTTAATTATTTTATGCTATATTTTATATTGAAATAAAGTAAATTTTAGTCCTTGATTTTAATATTTTTTATCTAGCTCTTTCATTTTTTTTGGTTCATATTAATTTTTGGATTTTATAACTTTTTATTATTTTAACGAAGCGGTATTCTAAAATAATGACACATGATATATTTTTAAAGTGTAATGTTTTCGAAATATTAAAAAACTCAAGTTCAAACAAGTAAACAGAGACCAAATTACAAAGTTATCAAATTCAAAGTCCAAAACATAACATTATCCTTTTATATTATAATATATACATGACTTAACCTTCAAATCGGTGCTTAAACTATGTAATTTTTTCAGTTAGATGCTTAAATTATTTTTCGAGCTAAATAGGTGTCTAAAATTTCATTCCCTGACACATTTAAAGTTCTCCGTTAATTCTTATCGTTAAAGGACACGTGTCATCTCCTGAAAATTCCAAAATTATATTAAAAATAAATAAAATTGCTTAATTTTTAAAAATTCTCTAAATTTTATATATTTTATAAAATAGCCCCCGAATTTTAAAATCATTCTCCCAAAACCTAAATCTCGATTTGGGTCAATTTTGCCACCAATTGCCACGTCGCCGCTTATTACATCAGCCGTCAGACCATCACGACTATTTCTCCCACCACCCGTTAGGGGTGAACAAAACTTGGCTCGACTTGAAAAAAAACTGAATTATTCGACTCAACTTGAGGCGAAAAAAATCGACTCGTTTTGACTCGACTCGTAATTTTATAAACTCGACTCAAAAAAATTCAAATAAAGTTTGAGCTATAAAATGAAAATTTGAATAACTCAAAAATTTTAGTAATTAATTTATCAATTTTCATATTCGAGTCGAGTTTGTCAATTATGCATAATTTATTATGTATATTACATGTGAAAATGTGAAGAAATATATATGTATATCGTATATGCATATAAAAAGCCGTTAAAATTGGAATCAATATGTACACAACCAAGCCCTAAATACATGCATATAGAAATATACATGTGCACCGCTACGTATAAGCATATAGAAATATATATGAAGAAATATACATGTACAATTAGATTTGTGCAGAAACTCAAAAACTCGACTCGACTCGAATTTCATAAACTCGACTCGATTTTAAAAAATTTCAAATAAAGTTTGAATCGTAAAATAGGACTTGCAAACTCGAATAAATCAAAATTTTTTTACTTAACTCAACTCGATCGAACACCCAGTCCTACACCCCGTTGTCAAAAATCGACTGACACCGTATAAATCGTCAAAATTGTCGAATGATTCCTTCAAACGATTTGCGACGAACGGCAGCAAAAAAGACGACAAATGGCATGTAAGTTATTTGACGAAAAAAAGACGTTTCATTTCATCGCCGGCAAAGTGATTAATGCTAGCGAGAATAGTTAAATTTAGGGTTTAAAAATTTAAAGACTGTTTTAGAAATATTTGAAAATTTTAGGGTATATTTTTATTTTATTTGATAATTTTATTTATTATTAAAATAATTTTAATTTTTTTAAGAGATGACACGTATTTTTTTAACGATAAAATTTAAAAAAAAATTAAATGAATCACGAAATAAAATATTAAATACTTATTTAACTTAAAAAATAATTTAAACATTTAAATAAAAAAATACATAATTTAAACATCAACACTTATTTACGAGTTAAGCCTTTATATATATAATATATATCATCAATCAATTCAATTTCCTTTCAAGTTTATTGAAGCAGATCTGAATCTACTCCCCCACTTAGCATTATTTTGTCCATTGCTGTAAAAGACAAATCCCCCTCGTCTCCAAAAACAATCACAATTTTTTTTAAAAACCCCATTTTTTTCTTTAAAAAACAAAGAAATTTAGACTAAATTTTACTCTCCCGAGGTTGCCTGCTCAGTGGATTTTTTGTTTGGGCACTGCCATCGAAACTTGTGGTTCTAATTTCCAGAAAATTTTCCTTTTCTTTTCCCTTAAAAGCAAGCAAGAAAGCGAGAGAAAATCTGCAGAATTATCAAAAACATCACTTGCAGACTGCAACACTTCCGTAAAAAAAACCTACCTTTTCGCTCTCCTCCAAAGATTTTCTTAAATTTTCTCTTATGGGTTTTGAGAGAGAAACTGAAAGCATGGATTCAATACATTTTTTGTGTATTAATTATACAAAAATGTAATATTTTAACCCCCCGTCATTGCCTTTTTGAAAGCAAAGTCCACACCTTTCTCTCTCTTTCCCTATCCTTTCACAGTTTTCACTCTCTAGTGTGGGTTTAGTTTCAGCATTTTCAAGTTCAGATTTTACTTGGAAAAGAAAATCTGGGTATTTGAGATTTTCCATGGATTCATACGAAGCAACGGGTACGGTGTTTTCTCGGATCCAGAACTTGGACCCTGAAAACGCTTCGAAAATCATGGGGTTTCTTCTCATTCAAGACCTTGGCGAGAAAGAGATGATACGTTTAGCCTTTGGACCTGAAGCTCTCATCTACTCGTTAATCCTCAAAGCCAAAACCCATTTGGGACTCTCCGTTTCGAACCCGCCGACGCCTTCAACGCCGTCGTCTCCGTCGCCGTTCTCTTCCAGGCCGAGCCCTTTGTCCATCCCTTCCAATGCCTCTAATGGCTTCGAAAACCCTTCTCTTTCCTACGCCAACGTCGTCAATGGGAGCGCCGGTAACGTCAACAGCAATGAGTACCAGTTCCAGGACCGGCTCTCGTTCCTCAAGGAGTCAAAGCCCGAAGATTTGTTCGACCCGAGGCTCGACTTGGCTTCAATGGCTAGTCCGACTGGTGGTTACGCTGATTCTCCGTTGCATAAGCGGAGTTTCTCGGTTCCGGGGCTGTGTTTAGGGGCTGAAGATCTGAATTCTGGGCTCGGGTTCAAGCCGTGTTTGTACTTCGCGAGAGGGTTTTGTAAGAACGGTGATAGCTGTAGGTTTATCCATGGAGATCACGGTGCTGAGTCCGCTACCAAAATGGCCGAGTTGGAACAGTGCCAAGAGCTGCTTAGATCGAAATCTTTTCAACAACAACAAAAGCTAACCGCTTCGGCTTCACCGTTCATGCCCAGCGCCGGCGGTGCTTCTTCTTACAACAAGTGTGTTAATTTCCTTCTCCAGCAACAACAAAACGAAACTCAGAGGTGAAATGAAGTGCATGGAGTTGATTTTTCTTTGTTTTTGTTTTTTTCTTCAACTCATTACTATGGCATTGTCGTTGGTTTTGTCTTCTTTTTTTACAGATCGGCGGCGACAGCATTGATGATGGGAGATGAGCTTCATAAATACCGCCGGTGCCTGCCGGAAATGGGAGCCAATCCAGGCGCGAGGCAGATTTATTTGACATTTCCAGCCGACAGCACTTTCAAAGAAGAAGATGTTTCAAATTACTTCAGGTAATGTTATAAGTTTTTTTCTTGTTCCGACCATTGTTGTTTCTGGTTTGAGCTTCCATTGTTGGATTTTAAGGTTGTTTGTGTTTTTTTATAGCATTTATGGACCTGTACAAGATGTTAGGATACCTTACCAGCAAAAGAGGATGTTTGGGTTTGTTACATTTGTGTATCCTGAGACGGTGAAGCTCATTTTAGCTAAAGGGAACCCGCATTTCGTTTGCGATTCTCGGGTTCTGGTTAAGCCGTACAAGGAGAAGGGCAAAGTGCAAGAGAAGTAAAGGCTCTCGTTTTTTGGTTCCGTTGTTAAATCTTTCTATGTTTGCTTGCATACTGTCTGCAATCTGCATTGATATGATTTTATCTTTATTGACTAGGAAGCAACAACAGTTGGAGAGAGGAGAGTATTCGGCATGCTCAAGTCCGACCCCGGTGAATTCCCGGGAGCCATTTGATCTCCATCTTGGTGAGTAAAAATAATGACAAGGTTTGGATTTATGTTGAGTTGCCTTACTTTTTTGTGACCCTTTCTCGTTTCGATTCGAACTTGTTTAGGATCAAGAATGTTTTACAATACTCCAGAGATGCTGTTGCAAAGGAAACTGGAGGAGCAGTCCGATTTACAACAAGCCATCGAACTTCAAGGAAGAAGGCTAATTAATCTGCAGATGTTGGACTTCAAAAACCATCACCAGTCTCTTTTCCATCATGGTTTGTCCACTGGCTCTCCCATTCCTTCGCCAACTGTCTCCCGTACTCCCACCAATCAAGCGCGTATTTTTCCATGTGACGTCTTTGATCAAGAAACTCCTGAAGGTTACGTGTTAATACCATCGATAACAGTTATAAAATAACTTTAGTGCTCCATTATTCAATTTGGTTTGCTTTTCCTTTTCCTTTTCCTTTTCCTGCAGATAATGGTGGTAGCCTGATTGGTGCTGTTTCCAAATTGACAGCTGCTGCCGATGCGGATAAGCCGCTAGAGGAAGTTAAACCGTCATGTAATCATAAAAACAACGAAAATGCTAAGGTCAACGCGGAAGAAAACGACTTCCCTGAAAGGTATAATGCATGGCATTTAAATGTAGATTCCCACACAACACGGAACAAAATGCTAACGTCCCGGAATCTGGTTCTATATAATTCATCTGCTTTGTTCCGTCTTTTGGCGATAGTTTCGAACAGTTGAGGTAATGCTATTCAGTCTTTGTTGGAATTATTAACAAATGCTTTTATGTCATATGAACAGCTTGGAGCATATTCTCCCCGACAACCTTTTTGCATCACCTAAGAAATCGACCGATCACCTCACCATCTTCACTACTTTAGAGGGTGATGACAAAAACGGGAGTCCAGCTGCATCTTCTAACGGTAACCCTTTGCTGGCCAACGCCCCCTCTAGCCTCAACATGCCTTCACTTAAATCATGCTTGCTACAACTCCCTAGGTAAAACATAACCTCATTCCTTTAATTACAATTCAAAGACGAGAAAAGGAAGTTAATCAGTGATATTATTCATTTGGCCACAAAGGTTATCTTCTGGACAAGGCGCCATTGGAATGTAAGCTCTCACATCTATCGACATGTCCAGTAACGGAGGAAAGTTTGACTATGCCATGGTAAGACATTAAGATTGTTGGAAAACTTTGCCCAAATTTAATGATTTCTCATGATTTCGAAACTGCTGTTCTTTATTATAACATCTTGCAGAAAACAAAGGAAGATGAATTTTACCATACCAAACATATAAAAAATGCTCTAGCTGTATAGCCAAAGCCATACCCAAAACAAAGAAGAAAAAGATCCGTAGACGAGGTTGCACCACCATCACCGCCGCTGCCACCACCGCCACCACCATCAATACATACTACTTAGACTGAAGAAAAAACACATAAATGTATAGGTAAAGGACAGGAACTGATTTAAGGAGAGTGGGGTCTTTTAGTACAATATATAAACAGAAGGCTAGCTCTAGTAGTAAGCAACTTCCTTTATGTGTTACTGTAATATTTACTGTTTCCCTTTGTGTGTGTCTTTAACTACCCTTTTTTTACCCTCCTTTTTAACTACTATACTTATATGAAGATCAAAAGGAGAAGGGATAAAACTCTGTCCTTCCTTTTTTGAATAATTTTCTTTGATGTTTTTAATGTCAATGTTATTACTTACAGTATCTGGTTATGTTGCAGAACATGAAAATGATTTTTTTAAAGGTGGGGTAAAAGAAAAGGTGGTTGATTCATGTGATTAAAGGTGGTGTGACGTGTCATATAATTGTTTTAGAGGTGGAAATGGGGCAAGGGCCCACTTTGTCACATGGGGATCTGACAATTTGTATCAATGGTATTTGGGTTCCATTCACTTTCTTGGTGGTTGCAACATTTGTTACATGTTTTATTTTGGTAGCTACATTTTTTTCAAATTAGAAATATATATTTTTAATTTAAATTTTATTTATGATAAAAACCAATAGCAAAACAAATAAAATCTTAAAGGGTTGTTACACAGCATACTTACCTAATCCAAATTTAAGATTTTCCTTTTGGATGACAATATCCAAATAATAATCATTATTATTAACAAACAAAATACCACGAGTGATAATTTCTCTAGTAAAGCAATACGTTATATTTTTAGCATCTAATCGGATCTGATTAAAATAGATATATTAAAAAAGAATTGAACGAAAATGAATTTGATATCGTAGCGATAATTTATCTACATATAGACCCATCAAATATTATTTTTGGCATGATGGGTCCATGTGTAGAAAAACAAACATTTCAAGTGTATAAATCACCATCGTAGTCATAGTGTCCATATCATTTGCCCCAATCTTCATACAACATAGATGGCTAACCTTATTGACATATATTATTGGAAATCATTACATACGTAATATCGTACCAACAATTAGTTAATATAACGGGTTAAAATGTTAGGTTCTTTAAATAAAGTTAATGTTAAATATTAATATTGTAAATAAAACAAATCTAATTAGGAGAGTTGTCTCCGTTATAAATTTCTACATACTCAATCCATATTAGTAAGTTAATGAGATGATGATTATACAAAAAATAAATGGATAATATTGTCCAAAGAAATGAGATTTGAAAGGGAAGTTTTGTGATTATTCATGTATGTCTTTTTATTGCTAAACTTAATAGTCTATTGTTGCTGTCACCTTGTCTTAATCAAAAACAATAGTACCCTGGTAAAATATCATTTGTTGGGATAAAACAATAGTCCATCAGGGACAGAGTCAGGAATTGGGTTTGAAGGGGGGCAAACTATAAATGTTTGAAAGTTAGGAAGACAAATTCATAAATAAACTATTTTTTAATAAAATTTAAATAAAGGGATAAAATTAAAAAAAATCTTCGAAGGTAGCGGGCGATTTGCCCCTCCTCACCCCTTAATAGCTCCGTCTTTGGCCGCCATTAAATTAGTACACAGCTACAACATTTCTTAGGTAATTTTTTATTATGTAAAGAGAATTATATTTCAAGGTAAATATTTAAATTCGAGTCTATATAAAATAAAATAATATAAATATCTTGAATCGTCCAATCATCTAATGGAACTCATAATATTTCTAACGTAATTAAGCCATGGTTTCAACTCTTTTTCATGATAGAACAAAAATATGATTATATTTAAAATATTGGACTAAATTATAAAAATTATAAAGAAATATGGGTCAATTTCAGGTTAAATATAGATTTTAGGACTAAATTGAACAAAAAATACAATTATATTTAAAATATTGGACTAAATTATAAAAATTATAAAGAAATACGAGTCAATTTCGGGTTAAATATAGATTTTAGGACTAAATTGAACAAAAATATGATTATATTTAAAATACTATACTAAATTCTAAAAATTATAAAGAAATATGGGTCAATTTCGGGTTAAATATAGATTTTAGGACTAAATTGAACAAACAAATATAATTATATTTAAAATATTGGACTAAATTATAAAAATTATAAAGTGGTAGGGATCAATTGTGGGTTAAATAAAGATTTTGATGATAAAATTGAACAAAAATACCAGTATACTAAAAATATTAGACTAATTTATAAAAATTATAAAGTAGTGGGGGTTAATTGTGGGTTAAATAAAGATTTTGAGGACTAAATTGAACAAAAATATCACCATATTAAAAATATTAGACTAATTTATAAAAATTAGAAAGAAATTTGGGTCAATTCAGGTTAAATAAAGATTTTTAAGACTAAATTGAACAAAAACAAAAAATTTACAGACTTGACGTGCAATTTACCCCTTTAAAATAAGCCAGATGTTTTTTTGTTATCAGTGACACGTGGCATGTTCTGATTGGCCCGTGAATTTTTTTAACACCGTTAGACAGAGGGGCCAAACGGGGTCACGGTGTTTAGTTCAGGGGGCAAAACGTCCAAAAAAATTCTTTAGGGGGTAGTTCGGTATTTTATGTATACTTTGAGGGCCAAATGAGTCATTAAGCCAAATAAATTTCATCTAAATTTAAACACGAATTTAAATTATAATTGCAAACATTTTTTTATCTAAATTTCATCTCGGTAATAAAAGGAAGTATTGTAACTAAATGGTAAACCATAATTTCTTGTTTCGAATATTGTGAATGAAGAAAACAAATGTCGGATTTCTCCGTTTAAGATCCAACCCAATTTTACTTCGAAAAAAATCTAAATTTAATGTAACTATCAAAAGCTTGCTGGTAAGGACTAATGAATGCCACCATATGCCAATGCCATGAACCATTATTGCATTCTGAAACAGCCTCAAAAGCTTTGCTGAAATTGAAGAAAAAACCAGAGGCGCACGTTGCCTCAACTGTAACAGCTTTAGCTTTCCAACATGTTTCAGTTCATGCATCTCTCTGTTGCCCAAAATGTTGTTCTTTTTGTTTGTAATTTGTATAGTTGCAGATAAGGGTTTTTTTTTTTACCGTAAAAGTCTATTATAAGAACAACACTTTAAATTTAATTTTATTTATTACGTCATAACTAAAACTTTTGATCTTATTTAAAGAGATCTATTATAGTGAGATAAAACACTAGATCAATTGGTCGTTATTAATGTATTCATGTCTAATATCATCTATATTTGAATATCAATATTAAAGTTGATTATGTTCGTTCCAACAAGATATGATTAATTAATTATGAATAAAATTATCTATTATTAATTGATTTAGTGGGATAAGATATTTGTGAATAGAGTAAATTGAATTAGAATGGTTGTCCAACAGTAGCGAATTCAGAAATATTTTTTAGAGTGAGCACATATGAAATCTCAAAATTTAAGGGTGGGCACAACTTATAAATATTAAAAAATCTAAGGACTAACTTATAAAAATAAAAAAATCGAAGTCAAATGTGTAAAGTTTAGAAAATTCAATGTGAGCACATGCCCACCCTATAATGCACTTGTATCCGCTACTGTTGTCCAGAAAAATTATTAGATGGACTCGGCTCACCACGTTGTCCATGGTTCATCCAAAATATTCACCCATTTCAGCATAACCAGTCCTTAATTACATGTGACCTTGAAAAAATAACATGAAAAAATGTTATTGGATGGGACTATAAAAGACGTAGTGAACCAAACACATCTAATAATTTTTTGTTATCCAATGACCAAACTTTAAAAAATTCCTCTCATTTTTACTCTGATATTTATTAATTTATTTTTTAACATTTTCCACCCATGAGAGAAGAAAGGGAAATTGCTCACGTTGGGATTAAAACAGAACATGGGAGAAGAAATTGAATGTCAACATAAGTCTTTAACTATCTGTTTCAAATTGTTTTATATGATATTTAAAAAGCAAAAATTATCAATTTTCATATGAAGTTATTTTAAATAAAAAATTTACCAATATGAATATAACACGTGACATATTTTTCTAAACTATTATAAAGTTTATTATGAAAACAAAATTTTTAATTTGATTTATTGTATTTTAAAATAATTTTTTTCTAAACATTAAAGGAAATGTGATTATTGTAAGAAAGAAAAATGAAAACCAAAGTGAAACAAAATGATGTTTTCCCAAAAGAAAATTATGTCTCGACCAGTACCGATAAGCACCATTAATTTAATTTATAAAGACTACAAATCTAAAAGACTCATTGTACAATTATAAATTATTTAAAAATTAAAAGATAAATTAATTAAAATATATTATTTTTTTTAATTTTTTTTAAACATATATCAAAATGTCTAACTACCCTTAAATTACAAAATTTTAATTTTTGTTCATTTAAAATTTAAGCTGCCGCCGTCACCTTGCCTCCTACCGCCGCTGCCCTACCTCCTGCGGTCGTCGCAGCTGCCTCCTACCATCGATGACAGTTTTGGGATCAAACTTATCGAATCGTGCAGCTTTCTCACACATCACAAAACTATTGGGATTGATGGTAATGCTCTTTGCGCAATTATCAGTTTTGTAGATTCCAACGAGTCGATCGGCCAACTCAAACACAAAACATGGGATATCCAAAACTGTCGTTGACGGATGGAAATAAAATAATATATTTTAATTAATTTATTTTTTAATTTTTAATTAATTTATAATTATACAGTGAGTTTTTTAAATTTTTAATTTTTATAAATTAAATTATTAGTGTTTATCGGTGTTCGTCTTTAGTGGTGCTTATCAGTACTAGTGTTCATCAGTACTCGTCGAACATAAAAGACACATTATTTTTCCAAATCAACATTAAAGGATCAAACTTTAAAGTGAAAATTTGTTTTTTTTTTTTATAAAAAAAACAGGAACTCCTGTGGGAAATGCATCTCTTTATCTAGAACTTGCATTATTTGTTTAAACTATTAATTATATAATTATATTTGATCAAATAACTGCTTTATTTGATTATTTTCATTTAATTATTTTGAGTTCATCCAATGAAATAAGAACACAACTCCATCATCAGGCGACCTTTTGATCAATCAAGGATTATGATCTTTCAACCCGAACAGATTGATAGCCGTTGGATTTGATGACTCCTGTTTTGACATGTCGCCGGCGTTAATAGACCCTGGAGGAGCAGCTTCTTCACCGCCCAACTGTCAGGTTTCTTCTGTTCCCTTTACATTAAATTCCTCTGGGTCTTTTCCTGTTTATCAATCGGAATCTTCGCTAGAAAAAATGAACCCATCTTCTAGTTTTGGTTTCGAGGGTGATTTTAATTCTGGGTTTTCGAAATCGACCCCGAATAATCCCGATTTTAGCTTCAATACGCCTTCCTTACAACGACCACGGGCCGGCCTTGCTAGGCCAAGGCTTATCAAAATTAGAAAGCAATTGAATTCCGATAATTTGAACTCTTCAGTCAATTTAGAAACTCGGGTTGGCCCCGGTTTCAATCCGTTTCAGCCCGTTTCCAGTGTTTCTGGTCCTATCCCATCCGATGGGAGTAATTTGGGTGTGAACATAGAATTAGAGGGAGGATTTGTGGAGGGAATGAGGAATTTAAGAATTGGGAAGAGTTGTGGTTTAGCTGATCAAAGTTTAGTTTCGAAGCTTCCGGATGATCTAAGGAAGTTGAACATTCAGGATGGTTCTAAGAGTGATCAGAGCAATGAGAATGATAGCAATGTAGGTAGTTGTGTTGGAAGGGGTGTGGAAACCGAAAAACTTCCAAGTGAGTTGCGGAGCAAGTTGAATATTAAAAGCAGTGAGGATGTTAATGATGGAAGTAAGAAGGCATTTGTATTTTCAGTCGGAAAAGGTAGCGATTCTTCTGTTGGAAAAGGCATTCACTCGAACATAAAGGGGTCTGATGATAGCAATACCAACGAGAGAGATAAATTTGCCTTTAGGAGTGGTGAAAGCTCACATCATCTTGGTGGGGGTAGAGAAAAGGCATTAACTGATATGGAGAGGAAGTTGAATATTGGGAGTGTAATGGGAGGTTCTACCGGTCAAACAGATGGGGGATTTTCTTCTTCACAAGTGTTTGGAAAAGATGTACAAACGGAAAAGTTGGATGATAAGAAGTTTGAAGGGTTTGGTAATTCAGTTATAAAAGAATCTGTTTTCCAGGCAGCAACATCGGGTTTATATCCAAGTAGTAACATTCATATTGTTCAACTAAAAACCAACATTGGACCAGGTGGAGCTACAGTATTACCAACTTCATTTTCTTCTAGTGCAATGCATTTCCAGCCTGGGGTAAGTTCATTCGGCTTGAGTTCTGACAAACCAGAAAAGAAGGATGAGTTTTGCTTTACAGCTAAACAAGATGCTGTTCAAACACCCTTTGTAGAATTCAAAACTACACAGTCGCAACCAAATACGTTATTTGGCATAAATAAGAAATTAGAATTCAGTGCAAAAGAAGAAACCGGTAAAGGCACAACAGTCAAGAAAAGGAAAGGACAGTTGAAACACCCTACACCCGTCCATCTATGGCATGGACCAAACTTTGTGTCCTGTAAAACTGGTGCACAGGATAATGCAGAGGCTTCTGAGTCTTATTCACCAATGGATGTCTCACCATACCAGGAAACCCTAGCTGATACTCAATGTTCCAGAGAATCTTCTGTAGCTTCAGATGAATCTTTCAGTCTTGGTGTTAAATCTCCATCCAGTGGTTCACAACAAGCAGTTTCAAGTGATGCAATAGTTGAGGATCTGGTTGCTGCAACACAGCATGTGATAATAAATGAAGGCGAGGAGAAAGATGAAGAAATAAAAATGGAGGGTCATGGAGATGTTTTTGATAAAGCTGTTGCTACTGAAGCTCCTGAAGAAGATTCTGTGTCTGGGGCTGAAACTGAAAGCTTTCTATCCGCAGCCGAGGAGATAGATGATAACAGCGATATTGCTCTTAGCTCAGTTGAAAAGGAAGTTACTTCTAGAACAAATATTGAGAGGCAAGATAGTTACACCCAGATGTACTTTTCTGCCACTTCCAATCCAGAACATATAAGTGGGTTTGACTTCACCTTCGCTGCATCTTCTTCAGCTCAGAGTCAAGTATCAACACCAACACGCCACCACAGAAAGAATAATTTGGCTAAAATTTCTTTTGATACTACTTATTGCAGTTCAAATGTGAGAATTCCTAGTGCATCATCCTCTGTACAGTTTTCTCCTTATCCAGGGGCTTCAGTGCATTTATCTCCCTGGCAAAGCCAGAAAACAGATTTATCTACTTTGGTAAGCAAGGCTGGAGGGAATTCTGTGGTGAACAAAGGACCGGAGATCAAGCGTGAACCTAATTTGATGGGTGCTAGCGCTGTAATTCAGGAATCGTGTGAAAAGTGGCGATTAAGGTAATTATTAGTTTTGGATAATTTACCTTCATTCTTTTAAAGCATATTGTTTCCAAGTAGATTAATAATCCATATGTTCCTATGGATCATATTTGATCCATCTTGTAATTTGATGATGTGACGTCTGTTTTTGCTTGATTCCCTTCCACTCATAAATCCATCTTGTATGTACCAGGGGAAACCAAGCATATGCAAACGGAGATGCATCCAAAGCTGAGGAATATTATACACAGGGGATAAGTTGTATTCCTGCGAGTGAGACATCTAAAAGCTGTCTTCGGGAATTGATGCTGTGCTATAGCAACCGTGCTGCTACATATATGTCTTTTGGAAGAATGAAAGATGCACTAGGAGATTGCATGACGGCCATTGCAATAGATCCCAACTTTTCGAAGGTTCAACTTAGAGCAGCTAAGTAAGGCTCTGCATTCATTTCATAATTCTTTCAACTGTATAAATTCTCTCTGTTTAAGAAATTCCTTTTTGTTTCAAAGTCTTTTTTTGTACGAGGATTTTTAAAGTATTTATCAAACTGTTTGCAGTTTCTTCTCTGATGCTTATTTGTATCTTAACCTTTCATTTTAATTGCCCTTTTGTAGTGATAAATGTGCATTTCCAAGGAGTTGAATTACCTACCATGTTTTCCTTTTCCTACGTATTTGTGTCTCTTTGGAGTCAATATTGCCTTGTGCTGTTATCCACTTCCGGTGATTAGTTTGATTCATGCTCATTATTGGCTTTCTCTTATCTCTCCTAACATGGGCCTCGTTCTTTTATCTTTTCCTTCAAGTTGCTACCTTGCCCTTGGGGAAGTTGAGAAAGCAACGCTATATTTCAGAAAGTGCTTACAATCTGGAACTGACATTTGCGAGGACCGAAAAATTGCATTAGAAGCCTCTGATGGCCTGCAAAAGTCACAGGTGCTTATTGTTATTATTATTTTTGAGAGGAATTAATATACTACTTGATGTTAATTGTAACATTAATCAGGATTCACAGTTTATTCTTTAGATGCTGGTTTATGGAGGTGATGATAATGTGAATGATGACTGGTTTCCTCTATTACAGAAATTGTCCGAATGCATGCACCGCTCTGCTGAACTTTTGCAAAGAAGAACATCTGATGATGCCGAGAGTGCTCGTGAACTAATTGACGAGGCGTTGAAAATAATCTTGTACTCGGAAAAGTTACTTGAAATGAAAGCAGAAGCTATTTTCATTGTATGTTTATTCATATATACTTGTCTAAATGTGGCTCGTATGACGGTAGATAGTTTACTGTTTATTTAAGCATATGTTGAATCTCACGAAGATACTTGGAATCGTAATAAACATTTTTTGCAATCTTGCAGCTGCGCAGATACGAAGAGGTAATTCAGTTGTGTGAGCAGACATTTGATTCGGCTGAAAAGAATTCCTTATCATTTGAGAGCAATGGGCAAATGGTCAATCTGGATGGTTCTGGCTTCTCAAAGGAGTCAACCTTTAGAATTTGGCGGTGTCACATGATCTGCAAATCTTACTTTCATCTAGGAAAGGTTGAAGAGGCTATTGCCTTGCTGGAGAAGCAAGAGCAATTGCAATCCTCTACGGATAGGTAAAAATCACTACCCTTCACTCATTCAATATATCAATTAATGCACTGTAATACAACATTTTTGTACAATTTGGGTCTGTCCAGGGATGGAATCAATAGTTTGGAATCATCAATTCCTTTGGCTGCTACTATCCGCGAGCTCTTGAGTCATAAGGTATTTCCTTGACATACTTTTTGCATTTAGAAGCATTTTCTAGTTTATGCACAGTTCTGCCGCCTTCTGCACAACATTGTGCTTTTGTTGGTGTGGTTGCCATTTTTTGTTCTTTAGGCAGTGGGATTGACTTGAACATGTAAAAGTTATATTTCTTCACATGCTTATAGAAGATTTCCAAAACTTCATTGCTACCTAAATTGGTGGAATTTACATCGAGTTGGCTTTTATTGGGAAATTGCTTTTACTACTATTTTTCTTTTGTTTCAGAACCAAAAAGCAAACATAATTGTTTTTTTATAACAAAATGCCCCCACCGGCATCCTGAAGTGGAGCTAGTACTCAGAATTTCTAACAACTAGATCCAACTGGTGCCTACAAAACTAGTGTCATCTTACAACCATGGATTTTTTGTCAGAAGTCTCGTCTGCTTTATGGTGTGTAGATAAAAAGTTTGGTATAAAAATGCAGTTATTTCTCTTATCTGCAGGCTGCAGGGAATAAAGCATTTCAGTCAGGAAGACACTCGGAAGCTGTTGAACATTATACCGCTGCTTTATCTTGCAATTTGGAGTCCCGGCCTTTTGCAGCTATTTGTTTCTGCAATCGCGCTGCATCGTATAAAGCTCTGGGTCAAATCACTGATGCAATTGCTGATTGCAGCCTTGCCATAGCACTTCATGGAAATTATTTGAAGGTTGTTCTGCAAACTGATGTTATCTTTACATTCATACATGTGAATACGAGTTGAGAAGAAATGGAAGGAGGAATTTGAGTTGAGAGATTAAACCGAGTCCATTTATTTTCCTTATTATTGGGAAAAAAACAAGTAGTCATCTTACGTAAATATAAAATCAAAGAATCTAAACCTGGCTACTAAGCACATGCTGGAGCTTAATTTATAGGACTGCCTGGGTGGTGTCGTTGTACTTGTACTGACCAACTTAGGTTCTACCTTGAGAGAGTGATTTACGAAATTAAGAAATGTAAATTTTAATGTCTGATAAGACCGTTGGTACTTTTCCCTCTTGGTAATATATTTGTGGGTTCACACTTTTGCAGGCGATTTCTAGACGAGCCACTTTATATCAGATGATTAGAGACTACGGGTTGGCAGCCGGTGATATTGAAAGATTTATTTCTCTTCTCACGAATCAAATGGAGACCAAGACCGGTCAATTCAGAGCATCCGACAGACCAAAGAACTTGGGAAATGACTTGAGACAAGCTCGTTTTTGGCTTTCTGAAATCGAGGAAGAAGGCAAAAAGGAAGTCCCTCTGGATTTCTATCTGATTTTGTAAGTTTCTTGTCCATTTATTATTATTGGTGTCTAGAATGCATTGAGGTTCATATGAACATGGATCCTTCAGGCCACTTATTTGGCTTAATATCATATTCATTTGTTTGCTCTTTCTTTAAACCTTTTTGAAATATATTTTTCTGGGTAGTAAATTTTAGATTTCAAGAAGGGATTTCAAAGTTTTCTAGTCATCTTTGTTGGACAATGTAATAGAGGAAAGTAGCTAGTTCTGCAATATTTTGTTGTCTATTTAGCTTTTCCAGAGTCATATTTATGGATTATGGATCAAGAACCATATTACGATTTACCATATTTGTTATTTTAAATTTTTAATTGTAATGTCAGGGGGGTCGAACCATCTGTTTCAGCAGCAGAAATTAAGAAGGCATATCGGAGAGCTGCTCTTAGACATCATCCCGACAAGGTTTCTTATATCTTCTTCTATATGAATATTTTTAGAAGCTTGGTGTCAACCTGACAAGTTTTTTTATTATTTATTTATGTAGGCTGTTCAATCCCTTGTAAGACATGAAAATGGAGATGACACTCTTTGGAAGGAGATAAGAGAAGAGGCCTACAAAGATGCTGACAAACTATTTAAGATAATTGGAGAGGCGTATGCGATACTTTCAGACCCTGTCAAGGTAAAACTTGTAAATGTTGAACATACATACGTCAGATACATATCCGTATATGATGCATCCGAATGCAAGTAACACGGTT
Source organism: Hibiscus mutabilis (assembly GCA_019671005.1). Classification (NCBI taxonomy): domain Eukaryota; kingdom Viridiplantae; phylum Streptophyta; class Magnoliopsida; order Malvales; family Malvaceae; genus Hibiscus; species Hibiscus mutabilis. The sequence continues at coordinate 9,627 of JAGYYJ010000550.1, read as the reverse complement.
TAATAGGTGTTCCTTTATGAATAAAATAGTGAAACCACAGTCCTTTTGTTTTGATCACCATCTAATGGTTTTCTTATCTCAAAAAAATGATTTATTTAAAATACATTAGGTCTTGTCTAATGCTAATACAAAACTTGAACTGCTTCATTTTGGTTATCGCAATCATGCATAAAAGTCCTTCCTCTACTCTTTTCGCTTGGGATCATTTCCTCTGCTTTGCATATCAAAAGCCATATGTCAACAAGCATTCTTTTTCCTTTTTGTTTTAACAATGTCTTCTTGCAGCACTCAAGGTATGATTTTGAAGAAGAGTCGAGAAATGTGCAGAAGAAACATACCAGAGTCACATCCAGAACAGCTACAGATGCTCAAAGTTATTCGGTAGATAGAAGTGGAAGTAGGCAACCATGGAGGGAAGTCAGAAGAGCGTACGGCTACTCAACCTCCAGAGGAGCAGAAACCACTCGATCAAACAGATTCTATTGACAATTTTAAGCCACACGTCGGAAGAGATATCTGATCAAGTTATGCAAACGATGTCTAACAGACTAGCAGACGGGTCAAGTATTCCGCAGAACGGAATTCACTCTGACCACTGTCAAGAACTAAGCGTGCTCCTACACGAAAGGAGTACCAATCGAAAGTCCTACTGCAAGATTATGAGTGAATGGCAGCAACAGGAACTAACAGTTTGTGAATGGCAACAAAACTCGAACTAACAAAGTTGAAAGTTAGAAATCTGAAAGCCCTTTTGTTTGCTCACCAAAAAAGGAAGGAAAAAATGAAGCCATGGAAGAAGCTTCAAGGGCTTTGCAGTTTTCTTCCTCAGGCTGACATGAAACTTGACTGCAGATTATGGTTTTTTTGAATTGATCAAAAGCTCAGAGTGTTCATATCATTACTTTTCCTGGATTACATTATTTCATCTTTTCTTGATTGATTTGTTTGATTTCATTGCTTGTGTTTATGACATGAAGCTTTGAAGTGAAAGATGTGCTTTGATTTGTTACAGTTTGTTGTTAGACTACTTGGAATTGAAATTTAACAAATAAAAGCAAACTTGTAATCGAAAATTTTAAGCGAACAAATGAACAAAAAAAAACAATAAAACGAAATAATTTTTATTCGCGTTTGTTAAGGAACGTGACTAGACATGTTTGTTCGTTTAAATGATATACTTAAGTAAATCCGACGTGGCAAACAAACGGGAAAACGCGAACGACTCAAATTTAAAATAAATATCAACGAAGTGTGGTCCATTCTAACAAATTTGATTTTTTTAAATATAATTTTTTTATTATAAAAAATAAATATAAATAAATATATATGAATAAATTTGAATGAACATAAACGAACGATGAATGAATTACATAACGTAAATGAATGAACGAACATTTTATTTGTGCCCGTTTATTTAATTAAACGAATATAAAAATTTATTTATATTCCTTCATCTAATAAATAAATAAATCCATAAATAAATCCGTCGTGGCACGCGGAAAAATGCGAACGACTCATTGTGGGAAATAAATATCAGAGTGTGGTCCACTCTATCAACCGTGATGAGCTGTCAAATGTGGGGAAAAATACACGTGTCGTGTATCTTATCTAGCTGATTGTGGTCCATCAAGTGGGAACAATAACAACTTTTCTTTTTTATTGTTTTTTCAAAGCAAAATATCAAATTAATTTGATTTAATTTAACTTGATTATTAATTAATTAGTTCCACAGCATGTTCAAAATAACAAAATAAAAAGTTTAAGTGTCAAATAAGTACCTAAATTATACCATTAAAAGCAAAGAGTGCGTCGAAAAAATTTTTTAAAAGTAACAAATCGTGAGATTTTAAAGTTTTTAAAGATTTTATTTAATTTTTTTTTCCTTTAATATTACTCTTTGTTTTATAAATTATTTTAATAAAAAAATAACGAATTTCAGGCTTTATTTAAAAAAATATCCTACTTCTGAAAAATTAAAAATTCACAGTTGGAAATTATTAAATTTAAACCTAATGAGGGTTAATTATTGGGGTAATTTTCCCCCAAAACATGTTTTCATTTATATTTTTAATTATTTAAAACTAATGAGTGGTTCTAGTATAAAAATTTGTACATTTTTTATTAAATAATTTTTTAAATGAGTATGTCAATTTTATTTATAAAGGAAAAATTAAGAAAAAAAATGAGGCTATAATTTGATCCGTAGGGAATTTTTAAAACAAAATTAACGTCTCTAGATCAATCTAGGGGTTAAAAGAAAAAAAGTAAAAAAAATTATAAATATTTTTAAAACAAACTAGATACAAAATATCACCAAAACATATAAAGGTAAAAACATTGTGCAACATTAAAAAAAAAATTTTAAACAGCTATCCAAAATAAAATTACTAGGACGTGGTGCATTTCCTTTATTTGAGTTAATTTTCTTTAGGTAATAACTATATGTGGTCCGGCTCGTGGGAAGCGATGGTACCGTACGCACTGATGCGTACGATCGTTGGCTTTAAAAGCAAATACTGTGTCGAGAAAATAAAACAACTTATCGTGAGATTTTGTAACTTGTGAGAGATATTTTTGTTCTGTAATTTATTTTAATATATTTTTAAGGATTTTCCAGGTTGGTTTTGATGGCTGACATTTCCGAAGGTTAATGATTCACAGTTGGAGAATTTAAACCAAATCATGTTTTCATAAATAAAAATTAAAAAAAACTACATGGTGACTTTAATGAGGGTCCGTTTAAAAGAACTTGTTTATTAAATGATTTGAATTTGAATAATTTAGTTCATAGAAATGTGTAAAAATATTTAAATTTAAAATTAGATATAAATACTACATTGTATTTGAAATCATTTATAAATGATATATGTGTGTTCGAAGATTTTATGATTGACAATTTGATTTGTGTTGAGAATGATAGATTTTGATTGTAATTATTCGAATAATGTATCGTATTTATAATTTATGATTTCAACTAAAAATCAAAACCTTGGTCTAAACCAAAAAAAATGTGAAGGATTTGATTTGTGGTAAGCTTTAAATTGAGAATCAAGTGGTTGTGATTCATCTTTTTCCCCAATTGTTTTAGAAAGAGAAAAAAAAAAAGGAAAGAAAAAGGGGTTGAAATGCATGGCCAATAAAAAATGGGATGCATTTGTAAATTTCTAATTTTTAATTTTTGTGTGTTTTTGGTTTGTAATGAATGTGAGAGGGACTTGACAATATGTGAATCCAAAATGGAATTTATAAAGCCCTTTGAGGCTTTAATATCTCAATAAGTAAATCTGCACTTTTCCTCCCCCACCCTTTTTCCTCATTTTTTCTTTCCTTTTCTTCATTTTGATTTAATATATAGGAAAATTATTTAATATAAATTTAGATTACATTATTATTTTAATGTTGTTTCTTCTATTTAAGATTTAGGATATATATATTATAAAAAAAAGAGATTTAGAGCATATATTTTTTGTTATGGGATTTGAAATTTAGGGTTTATAATTATGTAGTCCAAATTTTAGATTTAGACATTATAATTTAGACTATAAAACCTTGTATGTTTCAATGAGTTTTGTCATATTAGTTTAGGGTTTTAGGATTTGGGTTTTAGGATTAACATTTTAGGTTTAAGGTTAAAATAAATATAATCATGTAGTTTAAATTTTACACATGTGTATCAAATAATTTCTCACATATATTTATTTAAGTTTTAGAATTTAGGTTTAATTTTAGACTTATAGTTTAGGGTTTTATATTTTAAAATTTAGCCTTAAGGGTCATGCTTAGTAAAATTTTACTTTTAAATAATCTTAAATTTTGTTAATCAAACACTAAAATTTGTCATTGTTGTAAAAATAAACCAAATAATGTATCAAGTAATCTTACATTTTTTAACATACAATTTGATACAATAATGTCTATACTAGCTAGACTTCTCTCGCCCATACGTCGGAGAATATTAAGCACTTAAACATATTCGATCTTACATTTTCTATAAATTATACCAATAACATGTCAACAAAACTAAACTTAATCGACAAATAATCTCATTTTTATGAATAATTTTATATTTTGTGAGCCGAATACCCTTTAAAAAACGATTTAGAATGCATTGTAATAATTCTAAAAAATATATAAAACCAATAAAAAAGTTTTTTTAAGTTTTTCAATTCTATTTTTTAAGAAAAAGAAAGCCAATGCATAATCTTTTTTATCCTATAAGTAGCCATGGTTGTGAACTGTGACTGTGATTAAGTATAAACCAATTTTAAAAATAAAAAGAATATAAGTCGTAACTGCAAGTAAAATGGTCCTGATTGATTGGACCATATGATTCATGTTTGTTAGGGTTTTCACTTAAACCTGTTTAATCTCATTTTACTTTAATAAATTATTATATAAAATAAATAGTATGTTGGTCCCCGACACTAAACTATAATTAGAAAATAATAATAAATTTTAAAAATAAAATTTTTTGAATAATTTGGTTTATTCTCACTAAACTAAGTCATCCTTTAAAAACGATTTAGAATGCATTGTAACTATATTCTAGAATATATATAAAACCCAGAAGAAAAGGTTTTTTTTTGTAGTTTTTTGATCATTTATTTTTGTAAGAAAAAGAAATTTTATCTTTTTTTGATAAATGCTTCATTTTCAAGTTCTTTTCTTATTTTTTTATTTTACTTTTGTGACTGTGATTAAGTATAAACCATTTTTTAAAAATAATAATAAGTCGCAACTACAAGTAAAATGGTCCTGATTGATTGGACCATATGATTCATATTTGTTAGAATTTAGCCTTTAATTATGTTATGGGCGGCTTTACTTTAATACCATAGGTTATATAAAATAAATATATCATGTTGGTCCACAACAGTCTATAATTAGAAGCAAGAATAAAAATTTGAAAATAAAATATCAATTTAATTGAAATATTTTTTATTTTATTTTTTCTTTCGGAGACTTTTTAGATTTTAAAATTAATTTTAATACTTGTGGTGCGATTCTTTTGTAATCTTATCATTTTGAATATAATTCAATAAATTTTTCTTGTTCAAAAAAATATATAAATTTAATTATAATATTTAACTCAATTTAGGTTTTGATCAAACCAATCATATTGTTATATGTTCGGCCGATATCTTTTATAAAATCAAACTTTTAATTATATAATAAAATCACGTAATTAAAATTTAAATACTAAAATCATTAATGAAACCGGTTTAATAAAAATTTATAAGGTTGATACTATAACAAGTTTAAGATTCCAGGCGGAAGTTCATATCATAATATATTTTCTTTTTATATGGATCAATATAAATCAATAGTTTGATTTATTGTATATTTTTATTATAGTAGTGGTTTAGAGTTCGATCTTCGTTTTAGGTATATTTTTTTTAAATTTATAGTCATCGTCTATATTTTATACGAACGGACAAAAAAATAAGATTAATCATTAATCTTGTTCTAGGGATACATCGATAAAAATATATTTAACATTTTTTCTTTTATTTACATCCATTCAAAATTTTTATATCATAATTATTTACGCTTTAAAACTTTGATTGTTATTTCATTTTCATGATGATCTTTTTATGTACTTGAATTATCTACCTGAAAAATAAAGGGTTTTCTTTATTTATTTAAAACCTAATTTTTAAATAGAAAAAGTAATTGTATTACAGTTGAAATAAATAGTAGTGATATCGTGATATAAAAATCTATTTGGACTAAAAAAATATCCAATATATCAAAATATAAGTTATTAAAAAAATCGCAAAATTTAAAAACGACGACCTTTTTTTATTAATAACAAATCAAATACATTAAACATAATTGATCTGTACGGTCTATATCATCCCATTGAATCCCAATAAATTAAGTTCCGAATCAATTTCTCAATATATCATTGTACCACTATCTAATAGTATTAATAAACCTAAAAAAATAAATATTAATATTAATTATCTTTATTTGACTAATTATTTAATTAATTTAAATTAAATTTTACATAAATTTATTATGCATGCAATTATTTTAACTTATTTTTCTGCATTCCCAACATTATAATTTGAATCTCCGATTTTTCTTAAAATATACCTAAAATAAAATTTTAATAAAAATTACTAAAAAAAATAAATTATATAAGAATTCTAAAATTAGTGAAGATATTATTCTTTAATATAAGTCTAATCAACCCGTGTTTATAAACACTATTTAATTCTTATTAATTTTAATGAAATAAAATATTCATTTTTTTGAAAATATATATGTAGTAAATAATTTAACTTATACTACAAATAAATATTTTATGTATATCAATTTTTTTATTCAGGTACTTTATTTGTTTTATCAAAACAAATGTTTAAAGTATATATTTTTATTAAAATAGATACATAGTTCATAATATCAATATCATCCCATTGAAAAAATTATCATGAAATATTGATTAAAAATCAATTTGTCATATTTTGACAAAAAATAATAATAGTATCGCGACTTTGATAAAAATATTTAATATGTATTTTTATTTAATCGTATAAATAATATTTTAAAGTATTTATTTTGATAAAAAATACTTTAAACATCTAAATAAAAATTTATTAATTTAAATAATTTTTTAATATAATTTTCTTTATTTATAACATAAAATTTTGAATATTTGACTTTTCTTTAAAGAGATATAACGATCTATTTTTTAATTCTTCCGATTTATTTTTTAATTTAACCCCAAAAATCTTAAATAATAATTGATTTCACTTACTGTGATATCATAAAATGTTTATGTCTGGTAAAATATTCAAATAAAATTATATTTTCTTTACTAAGTCAATTTTGATCAAATCCTATTAATAATTTGTAAGTTTTTCAAATTTCTAATAAATATATTTACATTTTCAATATCTTAACTTTTAAAATTTACTTAAGCGATAGACTATAAGTCGAATATTTTTTTTCAAAAAACACAGTAAAATATTTAAATATTAAGGAAACATCTCTCATTGGTTGACACTTGACAGCCTTTAATTAAATGTGATGTGCAAAAAAATAATATAAAAATGACAGCAATGTAAAATTTGAATAACAAAAGGTTAAAAATGCAGATTGGATCGTACAGTTTTACAGCTTTATTTCTGAAGCCAGCTGGAATTAGCAGGAGAAAGCTGGCATGGGGGTACGGAAACAAATACGCAGCTACCGTCGCCGTTTTATTTATTTTTATTCTTTTTGGGGGCTTCGCCTAAGGGCACCCCTTTTCTAATTTTTTCTCTATTTTATTTTTACCCCTTCTTTGTACTTATGGCAATTGTCCTCGTTTTATGTCTTCGGTCGATGGCATTAGGTAATTTCCCTTTCTTATTTTTCTTCAAAGCCCTCACCCTTTTTTTATTACGATTACAACCAAAATTAATCATTATAATATACAAACAGAAGAACTGGTAATTAAAATATATTTAAATAAAATTTATTATACACCGTGGAATTGAAATTGAAATAAAATCTAACTTAAAATAACATTTAGGTATAATAAGACTCGAATTTAAGATTTTAAAATTCTAAAAACCTTGATAGTGCAATTTAACCTAATCTTGTATTCTAATTTTATTTTAAAATTGAAAAATATAATTATAATTTCATAATAAACACTTAAATCTTATTAATTAATAAAGATTAACTAACCATATTTGGGCAAAATTAATAATATTTTAAAATAAAATTTTAATTAAATTATTTTCATATATATTCTATTTTTTATTTTCAAATAATTGAATTAAATACTAACTCTAAATTAAAAAGCCCTACATATTTTTCTCCTCATTGCCATTTCAGCCGCCGTCCGCCAGCTATACATAAATTGTGAATTTAATATTCATACTATATTTTGTCAATTTTAGGTACTGGTCTTATTTTTAATTTCAAAATTACAATTTTTATCTAAACAATAATGGACAATATAACTAAATTATAAGAACAAAATATAAAATTTGTTATCAACTATGCGTAAATTGTGAATTTAATATTTATACTATATATTTTTTTAACTTTAGTTACCGTTTTTTAATTTCAAAATTATAATTTTTATCCAAACGATTTGTTTGTATATATAAATTAAAATTCATGAACTAAATATAATTTTTTAAAAACATGATTTTTACATATAAATTTTAATTTTAATCCATGCTAAATTTTGATTTAAAGAAAGTTATTTGATTTTTCTCGGTAATACAACACGTTAAAAACATTATTGTAATATTATAAACTTCTAATTAAAATATTTTAGTTAATTTAGTATGTTAATTATGATTAATTTTCCTATTAGTGATTCACATCTCCACTAAGAGAGATAGGTAAATCAAAAACATGTCCAAAATGTCTTAATCAAATCAGTCAAAGCCAATCAAACATAAGCCAGCCGACCCTTGTTTTCTTAGGGTAAAATATAACTCTAACTCACTCAATTATATATTCAAATATAATTATGCCATTTTAAAGTTTTAATTTAGTTATATAATTAAAAAATTATTACAAACAAGTTATTTCACCATTAAGATTGAACCATAATAATTTAATAAATTTAATCATTCACATTTAATAAATTTAATCATTCACATTTAAAAGTGTGACATTGCACCATCCGACTACTTTTCATATTAAATAACTCTATAATCGATATACGTGATAGCTCGACAAACATAATCACTTCACTACTAGACGTCAGACAAACTAATGTAATAGACCTATCACGACCTTAACACTGCATGTTAGTAGACACGGTCACTTCACTAATGACATTTACCTATTATGACCCTAGCAAAATTTTAATTGCTTAACTAATTAAACATTCAAATTTAAATTTATTAGAATTAAATTAATAAAATACATATAAACTTTAGAGATTAAAAATGATTAAAAAAAGTAACGTTAGATGTCCATTTTTTAAAACTAAATGACTAAGTTTGTAATTGTAATCAATATAGTTTTTAAATGAATATACTTTTTAAAAGGTGACTCATTTGCAATGAATCACATAATTGAGTGACCTGTGGTGTATTTGACCTTTTAAAAAAGCACAACGCCAGCGTCATCAATTTCCCAAAACCGTAATAATCACCAACTTTAATGGCAAATTAAATTAGCCAAAAAAACCAGACAAAAAGTCAAAATTCTCATTAACCTTAATAAAAAAAGAAGACCAACACCGAAATTAAAATCAAAACCTTTTATCAACGGTAAAATAATGACGCCCTTGTTTAACAAATCCGTCATTTTTGAAACTCTTCAAGCCCAAATCCGTCATTTTGTTTCCTATATAAATGCCCTTCGCTTTCTAATGCTACTCTATTTGCAAACCCTTCCTCCCATTACCGTTTAAAAGAGAGAGCTTTCGCTTTCAGGAAATTTTCCCCAAGAAAATTCATCTTCTTGAAACAAAAACGATTTCTTTCTTGTTTTATTGGAAAAAAATTAATCACCGATTCTTTCGGGGAAAAAAGAAACCACTTTGAAAGTTGTTGAATTTAAGCCATCAAAAGAACATCTTTGATTTTATTTTCCGGTTTTTTGTGAAGAAAATCGATAACAAAGAGGTAGAAGAAAGACCCAGATGTTAAAACGGCGGCGTTTCGA